>VYZQ01027494.1:17852-31541 GCA_013400655.1 Mystacornis crossleyi | reverse complement strand
ATCACTCTATACAAAGTCTCTAAGATACGAGATAATTATACCCTTAGCAATCTTCTGTAGTTGATTTAAAACCAAGATAGATACAGCATCCTTTAATACAAGAGATGAAGCAAAAGAAAGCTACAGAAAACCATAGGTAGGCCAGTAAAAATGAATAAGCAAACAAATGGGCCTATATAATACAGAAAATACATTATTTTAAAATTACATTTACGTCCTTAAATGGAATCCTCATTAGAAGTAAGTCTTAAATCAACTTTGCTGCAGGTAAAATTATTGTTGTCCAATATGCTATAAAACTATTATAAACTAGACAGTCATAAAATAATTGAGCAAGATATAGATGATTAGAACAGTATTTGCTAACACGGGAGTTTGTTTAGCTAGATGGGACAAACCAGCTTTGATATATGCCTGTGGGTTTTGACTTTCTCATTTTTAGAGCAGGACCATTTTGGTGAATGCATTAGAAAGGGCTTTTCCACAATGCCATAAGCAGTCTCACCCATCACAAAACAAGCAGCATAGATCATCCCTTTCAAAACCTGTGTGTCCAAAGAATCAAACCAGTGAAAGAAGGCAAAACTATGTTTAGTTTTGCTCTCATGAGTTGATTTCATCCTTGCAAACATTTTGATTAATGATACATATTTTTTTAAATGTTTATTTATGAATGAAACTGGGCACAGACCCTTACACCAGCAGTGCTACACCATGGTAGCAGCAGTAATATCACGAATTTGTATTTGCTTATAAAGAAGATACTGTAAAGGCCAAGGCAAGGCTGAGGATAAACAAGAATGGATCAGAAAGGGTCAGACTGAAGATCCTACTTCTGGGAAGGGATGACCCTATGTCACTTGTGTAAAGAAATGTCACATTTTGCCTGGTTTAAACCAAAGACTTTTTTTCATTTGCTGCTCCCTTGGCTTTGCGTTGGAAGAAACAACGAGCAACGATTATCTGCTCATCTTTTTTTCATACCACTCAGAGATTTAGAGGTACGTAGATTTTATCAAAATTACACTTTGCTCCACTCTGAGTTTTACCTGTTTTAGATCAATTTGGGCTCCAAATTCAATGCACATTTTAATCATTTCGAGGTCACCACTCTGAACTGCCAAATGAAGTGGACTGCACTTTCCATTATTGGTAAAATTGATGTGGGTTTTAGCAGAGTGACCCAATTCTTCACCTGAGAGATGGAAATAAATGGATTTTTTTACATGAGAGTGAGATAACAGAAGATATAAAGGCTTCAAAACAAAGACATTAGATGTGGAATAATATTCTCCTCTCTCAAAATATGAACCTGTCACACCTATCATTAAACAATAGATGAACATACATTTAGGAAAGGAGCTAGTTTGCTGCTGCAATCATACAAAAGTTTTCAGCATAAATTGTCCATAGGAATAACTGCAATAACTTCATGTAAGTTCAAACACAGTTGTAATCGCTTGCTTTCAAAATTTTGCTTTTTTTTTTAGTTATTTGAGAACTAAAGCAGCAAATTGGTACTCACTGCTTGCAAACATTGTATTTACCTTTTTTCAAAAGAATTTCCAGACATGTTTTTGCACCTGAAAATGCCGCTGCATGGATAGGCATACATCCAGTTTTGTTTGGTTTACATATTTTCCCTCCATTTTCAATCTGAAAAAGAATGTCTCAGTTCAGCTTAATGGCATACAGAAAAACCTGACAAATGAACATACTATTAGAGATACAGTCTCCTGGGTAGCTCTCTCCTTTTTTTTTAAACGTTGCATATGTTTTATGAAGTTTATATACAAGAATCTTTTGCATGTTATAGCCATACAATACATGTGTTTCATTCTGTCTTCTCATGACCTTCCAAATCAGGTTTTTTTCTTGAGTTTTCCACTCAGCTAGATACAGATATAATATACCCTCTTAAAAGATTAAAAAGTGTCTTAGTAACCCATGCAAAGCCACTTGAACACTAGGCCCATGATTAACCTTCCCGCATTGAACAAAGACAGAACCCAGGAAGAGAATAACACTGCATCAAGGTAGAGAGAGTCACCTCAAATGGTAATGGGTAATTATACCTACCAGGAGTGTCAGTGCTTCAGGATTGTCCTTGTAACAGGCTACAATTATAGGTGTGTTCCCTGCTTCACCTTCCAAGTTAACATCTGTACTGCTGTGTTGGACTAAAATCTAAATGTTTAAGAAAACATTCAGTCAGCCATAAGCCAAACACAACAGTAAAAGCCTATTCCATTATTTTTGTTGTTTTCAACTCATAGCACCCTTGCAACTTACTCGTTGTGCATGCCAAAAGCCCACAGTACATAGGCAGAGGAGATACAAAATGCAGGAGAATACAAAAATATGCTGGTGAAAAATGCAGCTATGAACAGCTATGAAGTACAATTCTATCCAGCAGACAGCCAGGTAAGTTAAAATCTGCACATAGCTGCAAAGGATTTTAAAGTCTGATTTAAAAATGTCTCAGTAATGGGAGAAAGTATTTTCTGTAGCATGTTGCAGGTAAGGATTTTCACCCGAAGTTTTCAACAGAAAATTCCCTATCAAGTGGCAATGTCGTGGAATCTGCTCAATTAGGAATCTGCTCAATTGGACAGTAAAATGAGGGGAGATGGGGCTTGATGAAAACTGGGACCTTGCAGTCCTGAACTCCTGCTCCAGTCTCAAGGTTAAGAGCTGACACTGAACAATCAGTATCATCAAATATCTCTGTGACTACTTCCAGCACTTTTTGAGAAACGAAGGATTTGGAAATGGTAATGACCATACTGCATTGCTTATTTATTCCCCTAGCTACATATTTATTTAATTGTCTTTCAGTAATTCCAGTTATTTATTTTTTCTGCACTAGAGGAACCGGTACATTTTAGTCACTCTCAGGCAATTTGGCAATAAAAACCAAGGGAGAATAAGTCTGAATAAACAACAGAGTGGGGAAAAAATGAGAGCACTTTAGTCAAGAACCGAAGCACAGAAGCTGATAAAAAGCCCATTTAAAAAATGTCACTGATTTCACATTTCATTAAATGTGTTCTTAATTCATAATAAGTACAGATTTTGTAAAAGATTTGAGGACACTGAAACATTTCTAAAGAACTATGAGTCTTGAATACAGATAACGTGTGTTTCTTTCTTTTGTGTGGATAAACTAGAAAAAGAGACAAATTTAAAGAGAAAAACAATTGTTGCAATTTTAAGGCTGCTTTCATCTAAAAAGATTAAGAACTTTACAAATTCTAATATTCTATCCTTATGCTGCATATGAAGTGAAAACATTCTCTTGCACTTAGACAAATGGTTAAAAAATTATGCTGCTTAAAATTTCAATGCTGTTGCTGTTTTACAAGGTTCAACATGGACACCTTAGTAATTTCTTCACAATATATTTTTGTGATTTTTTAATTGCAGATTTAGTTCTGCTACTACTCAATTGATTATTCGAATGTTGGTTTTAAGAACTATGCCTTCTGACTAGTTTTAATCTGGTTTTTACTTTAATAGTTTCACAGAAGCCTTGATACTTCAGCGGTATCCTATACAATTGTAAAAAAAAACCCAGAACATTAGTATTTGAAATAACACATGCCTACACAAAGTTTCAGTGTTAAAAGGAACCTTTTTTAAGAAAGTTCCTTGTGTTTGGAAAATTGAAAAACATTTTCTGTGAAACGTGATGACTACTATCATAGCACAAACATCAGTATTTCTATAAATCAGTAAGTTACTTTTTACTTGCAGTGCTAAGAAGACAAAAACATTTCTATAGGCATCGCGTTACACATCTTGCTCGCTAAAGAAAACCTATGAGGAGATATGGCATATATCAACAAGGCCTTGGTGCTCTGCACGCAGCTGCTGCTGAGCTACTTATCAAGCGTGTGTATTTACGCGGACTTTAGACTTACCTTCACAATTTCATTGTGCAGGGACTGAACAGCCATATGCAAAGGTGCCATCATATTGGAGTTGAGAATGTTTGGATTTGCTCCTCTGCTGAGAAGCAAACGAACACTTTCAATCTGGTTTTTCTTCGTGGCCCAGTGCAGTGGGGTATTTCCAGATGAATCCATCACATTTAATACTAGGTCAAAGGAGAGAAAACAAAACAAAACTAAACAAAAACCAAAGCAAAACCATCAAATGTTCTGATTGCACTGAAAAAAAAAGGCGTCCTCAATGAAGGTTTAGGTCTGTGCTACTGTATTTCTTTGAAAAAGGAAAGGAAAAGATTTCATAAGATGTAGTGCATTGTGTTAAATTGATTAAATATTGTACTGAATTGTATTGTATTGTACTGTACTTATGAAAGAAATGGGAAATCTGTCTATTTCTTGCCCATTAATATGCATCTTTTTTTCCTCACCTCAAGAGTTACTTGATTTCCCTCTCTCCTTGACTCTTTCTCCTATTTTATTTGACTTTGCAGCTATTTCTTTAGAGGCTGCAAAAAATAAATGAGTGCGAAGAACTGAAATAAGAGGTAACAAGTAAGTGCTTGCAAACTGTAAGAAAATTAAAGACCATATCTATTCTGTTTCAGTCCAGAACACAAAAGTAAATCAATTCCCACAAGTTATAAAAATGGTCTGTTCTACACATACATTTTGAGCTTGAAAACTGAAGATAAACTTTAATATCCTAAAAAATGAGGACAAAAATGACAGACTGAAAATAAAAAAATACATATTTCAGCCAGAGTAATCTAAAATTAGATTGGCCATCAATAGGTGAAAGAACCAAGATTTTCAGGGCCATTGTAGGTTTTCTGAGTAGCCTACAGTCTATCATTGGAGTCCGATGTAGTTCACACTGCTTACTATATAGCAGACACGTAACATGAATACGGAAGACAGAAAGTCAAGTCTTCTGTACATCACTGCAGTTTTCTTTTTCATACCTGAAGACGGCCTATCTGACTGTCAGACAAAGGAAGGCATATTGATTCACTGCATTAGAGAGAAAACAGTCCTACATAACAAAGGCAACCCAAACCACACCCAAGACGGTGCAAACTGTGGCAGACAGTTTGAATTACACTTGAATCTATAAATGGAGATAACACATATCAGTCCTGTTTCAGTTGGGTAACGGACACCTTGGTTATCAAACTTTTGTATTCTGCTAAACAAAGTAGTCCGTGAAATGCATGTTACCTTCGCAGGAAGAATCGTCTATGATCAACTGCATTAGTTCTATTTGTCCTCCTTCCGCAGCATGATGCAGTGGGGTGGCATTTAATTCATCCACTTTTGTAAGCCCAGAACGATTCTTCTTAATGAAGCTCCGTAGCCTACAGGCACTTCCATCTGAAATAACCTGTTTTGAATAAAAACATTCTCCTAAGAGGCTGGAAGCTAGCAATGCTATAATGGGTTTTGTAGGTATGTTACCACTCAGTAACTCCCTCCCGGTTGTTTGGTTTCATACAGAAGTTCACAAGACACGATCAGATTGAGCCTACAGTGAAACTGTGATAGGTTTAACTGACTGCAGTATAAGATCCAAATGAGAAACAGTGCAAAATGAACAAAACTGGAAATCATCTTGAATACATCTTGTCTTCTGTAGTGAGCTCAAGATCCTTCCTTCACCACAGAAAATCTCAAACAAGCAAATTCATCGCTTCTGTTTTTATACTCTTCCCTGTAGTGGCCATGTCAAATGAATGCTACAGAGAGGAAAATCAATAATCTTGATAAATTCCTTTTTTTAGATCTTTCTACAGAGACTGATACTGTATCCTTGGTTTTCAAGTTCAGCCACTGGGCTTCTGTGATGTTCTTTATGTCAGAGAAACCAATATATTTTTTAATTTCAGCAGCATGCTTAGAACATCAGACTATTATCTCAGCCTGAAACAACCCAGTATCGCCCAGTGAGCCCACTGACAGCTTGATCTATTCCAGGTACTATGCTTTACAAGCAAAGCCCACTATAGAAACTCTGCTGATGCTTATTTTATGATATTCTCTAAATATTTTTGTTACAGTGATTCAAACCCCATATTTCTATGTGAAGAAAAGTGGTAGGAAAAATGATTGCAGTAGAATGGAATTTAAGAAACATATGAAAAACTAGGAGGGAATAAAAAAGAAAAACAGTTCAACTACACTGGACGGAAAAAAAGGAGAAAAATGCCTATCTAAAGTAATGCAAACCTTCAAAAGGTGTGTAAGCTAAGAATAAAAAAAGGGAATTTCCTAAAATCACTGCTCCTTTTACACCTGTAAAAGAAAAGGAAAACTTTGCTCTCCAGGATCCCCTGAGCCACAAAGAGTCAACAATTTTTGCTGCCCTTAAGCAAATATACATTATAGGGCAGCCCATTCATGCGCTTGAGCACGTGTTTAGCTTCATTCCGCTTAACAGTCCCACTGACCTCAGTGAGGTTACTCATGTCAATAATGTTACAAACGTGTTTAAACATTTAGAAGACTGAGGCCAAATACAGTGCTAGTGTCTGCCTCAAAAGGGCAGTCAGAAAAAGCTAATTGAAAAGATGCGATATAATTGTGAAAAGATGTGATATAATTGTGTAAAGATGAATCAACTGTCACAAAAATAACAGCTCAATTACACACACAAATATCTATACATTTTAAACACACCAAAAAGCTATCTAAGAAAACCTTATCAGAGAGCCCACTGTTTTCTATTCCTTCTAATATTCTACCTTAATTATTTTTATTGATTTAGACCACATTTTTCCACTTTTAACACTGGATTTATTTCTCAATGTAAGACAAAATGTGGTATGATGATAATATCGATTGACAAAAGTAAGATTTATCAGCCAATACTGCAGTGTTTCACTCACAAAATAAGGAAGAAAGAAGTCAGTTAGGTGTTCTCAGTACTTGCATTGGTTAAAAACAGCAAAGCAAGCTATTTTAAACAACAGCAGCTCCTTTGCCCTGTGCCTGAACAGATCTCTAGTGACAAGCCAAATTATGCTGGAGAGGTGTTGCTCAAGTCTAAGCTAGCACACAGAAGACATATGTGAACGGAAGACCTCAGGAGTCAGATCTACACCCATCTATAAACTCTGTCAAATTTGTTTAGTCTGCTGTTAAACATTTCCAAAGCTATCCAAGTCTTCCATCCTGTAAAAAACCTCTTCCTTTGCTTAATTATTCTTACCCTTAAAAAAGGCCTCGCTAGATTTTGGTCTAGGTCTCCCTAACAGCAATACAAACACAGGACTTCTCATCCTATTCTCTATTAAAAGTGGGAAGATACTATGTCCTTTCTGGCTGCAGTCTCACTTTTGTAGGTTGCACTGCTGGTTCCCTTTCCCTTTGTAACAGTTCCAGTGCTTCTAAACTTTTCTTCCGTGTCATTTTTGTCAGCTGATCTATTAATTTCTATTATGACCTCTGGACTTCCCTCTCAGACGGGGTCTCTTTCTGTGCCCAGGGGGAATGTGAGTTCTGTGTCAGCAGCCTGCCACCCACATCCTCCTTCCCCCGCTCCTCTACCTTGCCGCTCACCCTGGGTCACACAACATCAGTGTCCTGGGCCTTCACTAGGCACGGCCAGGGCGACTCCCAGCCTGTCTCCCATATCGCACAGATCCTCCCTCCCGCGTCCACTGAGCGAGCGGAAAGGGTCTCCTGGAGGAATGGATCCCTGGGACATAAAGCACTGCCGAGCCCGCACAGCTGCAGAGACCCTCCGCACCCACCACCTCACCCTCCACCTTCAGCCCTCTCTCCCTGCCCCGGGCCGGCCGCCCCTCCGCACGCACCTTGAAGACATCCTGCGAGGCGACGGAGGCGGCATCCGCCTCGCACACGACGCCCTGGTAGGAGCTGGAGGCGGCCGCCTTCTCCCGCGCCCGGCAGAGCCGCAGCAGAGAGCGCTTCATGCCGCCCGCCCGCCCGGCTCCGAGCACCGCCCGTCCCGTCCGCTCCGGCGACCTGCGAGGCGACACAGCGAGTGATGGCCGGGGCCCGGCGGCGGCGAGGGAGGCGGGGAAAGCAGGGAAAGCAGGCGGGGGCAATCCCGCCGGGGCGAGTATCCCGCCGGGCGGTGGCTCCCACGGCGGGCGGGCAGGTCCGGGCGGACCCCGCGGGAGAGGAACGCCTGTGCCTGTCACGGGCCACCGCCTAAACTGGTGCTACCTACCCCTGCACTGCCCTCCCGCCTTTAAAAAGGGGGATCGAGCTTTCTACTACTAGCTTCTCTGTGTACCCATAAAATTTTCTTGCAGAATTTGTTTGACCAGACGGTTTGGGGAGGCGTAGGAAAGCTGTAGGAAGACTATGGAGAGAAGTAGCGTGAGGTTTTTCAAAGGGTTAATCCTAAAGCGCCTGTAGCTGAATCCGTCTCAACGGAAAGGTGTAACTCGGAGAACTAACTTTACTAAAGGTGAGATAAGCAGCCCTGCCAAAGGGCAGGTAGTGGACGGGGCAGAGGCTTAGGAAAAGCAGTAGGAGTCACAGGAAGTGATTTTTTTGCCTGTGTTTTTATGGTTTGTGGCAAGCGGCAGCTTAAGGACTGCCAGAACCAAGTGTCATACCCCATATAGCCTATTTAATAGCTGTCAACAAGCAATTCTCCATTATTTCTCTCATTCCCTTTTTAAATCCTTTTTATGCTGTCTATGCCACAACATCCTGTGGCACTAAGTGCCATAATTTCATTACATATTTGTGAAAAAAAATGTTTTCTTTTACCACTGGCTTCACTTAGTGCTCCCTAGTGTTTTTATTTTGAAAAATGGAGGGTTCTTCCCCATTTTTCTTTTTTCATCCCTGTTAGTGCTCATTATTTTATAAAGTTCTTCCAGCACTTTGCTCACTGATGGGGCCTCGAACATGTGGTTTTCCTTCTTACAGATGCCACTTTTTATCTCTGAATAACCACATCCTGCTACTCTGAATCTTTTCCATGTTCCTTTAGAAGTGGAGTGGCAAGACTTACATGGTCTAGGTATATTCAAGCAACAGTATTCATTGTTTGTTAAATTTTTTTCTTCATTCCTCTCATAAATGTTCACAAATATATTTGGGGTTTTTTGAATGCCACTGAGCTAAGTTTCCATAGAAATTTTCTCCACCACAATCCCATTTTCTAACTGGTAATAGTATCAATAAATAGCATTCAGGAACACACTCATATGAAGCTAGTTAGGGTTATGTTTCTTCTGGGTACTCACCTAGAATTTATCAACATTGAATTTCATCTCACATTTCATTACTGTATCACCAGTCTTTTGGGATCTGCCACAATCACCTGTATTTTTGGTCATTCTGAAAATTCAGTAATGCCTTCCAAGTCACCAGAATGTTTTTGCACCATTACATCATCACTGACTTTAAGGGGTCCCAAGGAACCTCCTCGCTTTATAAAGTTGTATTCCTACTTCATGTTTTTGAACACTTAACTAAATTCAGGAAATCCTTCTTGCCTGTCCTATGGCAGTGTAGTTTCATTAGAAGGCTATAAGGAGGGACCTTTTTGAAGAACTTCCCAAATCCACTTAACTCTGGTGTCGTTTGTACGTTTTTAGCTTGCTGATTCCTTCAGAGAGTTTCAATGGTGTGCGTAACACCAGACTTCTCTCTGCAAACTCTGTTTGTTATTTTGATCCTGTTGTTTTGAGCCTGTAACTCCAGAACTGTTTGTCATAAGTTGCTGAAGTTACAAATCCTTAACTAAGTAGTCTTAAGACCATAAAGCTAAATAGTTCTAAGACTAAATGGGTGGGTTTGAGTGCTTGTGGTATAAACCCTCATGATGCCTCGATTAGGAGCAGGCCCAGTTAGTGAGAATGTTCACCTTCCTGTGGTGAGATCCCTTTGAATTCCCTGTCTGGCCTTGACTTTTCTGTTGCCCATAGTCCTCTTTATGAGAAATTAAACTCAACACCTGGGTATTGTATAGAGAAATAATAGATAAATGCCATTTTCTGTAGAAATCATAATCTGGAAATAGAAGTGTCACTGAAATACCAGTAAGCATTAGTAAAATTATCATCAGTTTCTTCTTAAGATCCCCTAAATTTCAGCCAGAGAAATGCTGTGAAACAATGGATGTCATGAACCTCAACCAACCATAGCTTTACTAATTTTCTTGAATCTGATCATACTGTTCCCTTCTTTTTAAATTACTGCTACATTTTAGTTTTCTAGTAAATGTTCAGAAGAATGTTCAGAGTATGAAAAATAGTACAAAGATTTTCCATTCCCAGTAGGATTCAAATGGAATTTTAAGTGGGCTGACCACAGCTTTTATTTCTGCATAATGATTTGACATAAGGAACTAATTCACAGAAGTAGTCGAAGAGTAACCTTTCGTACAGCTGTTTTTCCCTGGAGTGGATTAAAATACATTTACACCATTTTATTTCAAACATGATCTTGCTAATGGAAGAAGTGAATCCATTAGTACAAGCAAAATTCACTAAGGGTAATCATACCACAGCATTTCATTAAAAATATGATTGTTTAATAATTAAATTGTGTATACAGTAAATATGCACCATTAGAATACTGGAGCCTGAATAACACAGTACTGCAATTTTGTTAATTTTTCAGACCCAGGAACCATAAATTCCAGCAAGTGGCAGTAATGAAAATGATGTACTGTATGGGTTTTTTTGCTTTGGAAGGAATTTATTTGGCACCAGTATTATATAAATTATTATGTGTAAAATGATTGTTAGGATGTCATGAGTCGGCTTAATTCAGTAAGCCAAATGAAGTCATGATGCAACTTCAGATATTGATTACAGCCATTCAGGAATTAATCTCAGTTACTGCCAACACAAGCAAGAATGCATTGTCTCCTACAAATTTTCAGAAACATACTTGTGCTTATCATGGAGAAAAAATGCTTCTGTCATTTTCAGACAAGCGAGGTCAACTTGACCAGCACTTTACACTTATGTCTAATGGATTTTTCATTGCATTCTTTGTTCTTGAGATTTTGCTGTAGTAAGGAACATGCTGCTATGTTCAGCAGAGGGATTTAAGTTATTGACAGGTTTGGTACATGCCTAATTCTTTAAAGAAAGAGGATAAAGAAAACAATAATTCTTGCTATTACGCTCCAGAGTCTTTTTTTCTCTAATGGTAAAATATGATGTGAAGTAATTCCTAACAGATTTTGAGTCCTACTCTTAATATTTTGGACAATAAGAAATTTAAGTAGAGGCCTGTAGAGTAAATCTATGATTTTAAAGGAAGTATAAATTGATTTTATGGTTAATATCTATTGTAATAAGCAGGTGTCACTCCATGAGAACATTCTTGATAAGGATGCTTCCTAAGGTGTCCAGTGCAGCCCAGCAATTAAATGAAGCAACTATAGGCTTCAAATTAACTCCTAGACAAAAACATTGTGCTGGATCTAGAAGTTTAGGGGTACGGTAGCAAAAGTGACTATAACCCCTTGTCCTTGGGAGGGTTGGATGCTTCAGAGCAGAATGTGTAAGGTGAGGGGTGACATAAGTACCTGTTTCAGACAGTAATCCTGTGACGCTGGGAGCTGAGCCATCTCTTGCAAACTATCTTTTAAACAAGTGAAGAGCTTCTTACATGGCAGGCATCATATGCCTCCCTCAAACTAAAGAGATTAAAATATTCTCTCTACTTCATAATAAAAATAATCATGGTCACCAAATGGCAGCTTGCTTTCTGGTCATGATGCACTCTCCTCCTCCTACTGGAGCTGTGCCAGTGTACAGCCAGAGACTGGATCAAAGGGCTGATGTTTGGTTCTCCACAGCACTAGAAAACTCACCTTCTTGCTCCTGCCTTCAGCACTGGTTTTGTGGTTTCACATTGTTACCACTGACCAGACACAGAAACCATCTGTGAGGTTGAGGAACTCTATCCTGGGCTTTCCCTAACCATGAAATTTAGGAAAAGCTGAACTATCAGACTTTAGAAACTTTCTGATCCCTCAGTCCAGTGAGACTAAGGCATGGAATATATTCTTTACACCACTTATTTTAAAAGAATTTATTTTGGTTTTGGAGATTGGGAAGCTATACCTTCAGTTGTACCATATCTAACAAGAAGGAGAATCTTGATAATAAAATATCTAGAACTAAATATATTAGTTTGTGTTGGGGGGGGGGACCTTTAAAGGCATCTAGTCCAACCCTTGTGCAGTGAGCGGAGATATCTGCAGCTAGATCTGATTGAATATACAGGTGCCTCAGGATATTTATGCATGTAAGAGCTGGACAAAGATTTGTTTGGGGGAAGACAGTCCTAGATTTCAGAAGCCTAAATCCCACCTGCAATCTAATTCAGGCACTTTCTTGATGATCAGGCGTACATTCAGAAACATTTTTTCTTAGTGCTACTTGGTCTTTCCTCAGCAGCTGTGTATTTTACATCACTGCTGTCCTAACATGCATCCACAGAGTTTTCCTACTTAGTGTATTTGCTGCCTGTCAGGGAACACAGCACCCTCACTGAAATGGTGCTTTTCATTCATTACTCTCTTTCTGGAAATCCTCATCTCCTATGGACATCCCATCCAGTCAGACCTGCCCTCTACAAAGACATCTTAATCACTCAACTTCTACTCTCTCTTTTTGTTTCTGAAAAGAGCCTTTGATTACATTTGTTCTTCCAAAGATATAGTCTTCAGTGGTTATTGATATTGAGCTGTTATTGATAAATATCTTTAAAAGTGGAAGCTCTTAAAAATGACTGTATGAAGGAAAACCTGGCAGAATGTTTCCTAGTAGTTCTTAGCTCTCTACAGGGCTGTACTTGCCTTTCCCATATGCAGTAAGAGAAAGACAAAATAAAGGAATAATTTATCTCAATTATATAAACTGCATTATGTATCATTCTGTTGAATGTTTCCATGCATACATTATTTCCTAATGAAAATATGCAGTAAATTTAAGCTCACTGTCTTGGAATCCCCCCATTTTGTCATATGATTCCTCAGAGTGTGGTGTACCTCTCACCACTCAACCAAAGTGCTCAAACCGTTTCATGCTCATAGTTGTTGGGAACCAGTGTTGGATAATTTCATGGGTATTTCCCCTGCCACCAGTTTGCAAATACAGAAAATGAAGGGTGGCAACCTCAAACATGGAAAAGGAGCATTAGTAAAGCAACGGCGCACATGATCTCCAATGTCTTCATGTTGGCATTTCAAAGTCATTTTTATGACCATATCTGTACCCTTTCTACTCTCTCTTCTCATTTCTCTTCTTCTCCCCTGGCTTCTCTCTTTACATTTTAAGTCTGCTTAATGCTCTTTCTTCTCCTCCCCTGACATTACTTTCTTTCTGTACCCATTATCCAGCCAAAGCCTGTCTTCCTCTTAACTTCCACTGACTATAGTTTCTCTTTTTTAAACAAAGAAAATTCACTTAACTCTCTAACTTTCTTAGGGACACACATTTTCAGAAAGAATTTCCATAATTTCTGCTATCTAAAGAGATGTGCATCCTACCTTTCCAGTGGTTAACCTGATCCTCTTGTGTAAGTAACTGGGAATAATGAATTGAATATATTTTGAAGAAACAGGCAACACTGAAAAACTTCAGTAAATATTTTCTGTGGATCATCACAGACTGGTATAACTGAAATAAAATATATAGTTTTTTTTTCTTCAAAATAGAATGCAATTTTTATTTTCTTTGTCAGAGTATACCTCAGGTCTTCACTTCTTTCAAATATCAATAATGTATTT
>VYZQ01027493.1:0-18127 GCA_013400655.1 Mystacornis crossleyi | reverse complement strand
GCATAGATAAGAAATAATAAACATCCAAGTCCAAAGGAGAACAGCGTCTCTCATGTTTTTAATCCAAGCTCTGAGTAAGAAGAACCAGATAAAGAAAGAATCAACACCCTGTGTCCTTGGTTTTTTGATTAACAGCTTAGTCCAGTGTTTTCATCATGGTTTATTCTTCCAATTTGTGTGCGTCACTGAAGTGGTTTTTCCTGCCCCTCTCCCATCAACGAGCAGAAGCAAGTCACTGTCAATTTTATTCTGAGAGTAATATTCTTGTTTCTTTCCCCCACAGGATTTAAACTGTCTCGTAAGAAATAGTAAGTAATCTTTTTCTTTGTTGCCG
Source organism: Mystacornis crossleyi (assembly GCA_013400655.1). Lineage (NCBI taxonomy): Eukaryota > Metazoa > Chordata > Aves > Passeriformes > Timaliidae > Mystacornis > Mystacornis crossleyi. Next base: position 17,793 of record VYZQ01027493.1, on the reverse strand, counting down.
TTTTCCCATCAGATCATGCTTTATTTTCTATTTTTTTTCCTTTTCTTTTTTTAATTGGGTTTGTACAGCATGTTTTTCTTGCTAGAATCAGGCAGTTGAAAAGGGAAACACTGCCTTGCTTTGCGTATTTCCAGTTTGATCCATTATAAGCTCCAGCTAGAAGAGGAATGGAAAGTTATGTCTTTTTTGGGACATAAAAAGTTTGGGGGTAGGCAGTGGCATGAGTAGAGCCCAACCCAAATTGTTTAGTTTCTATTTAAAGCTGGGATCATCCGTTTTTAAAGAAATGGGAATTTCAGGACAAGTTTTCCAGTAAACGTTTGCTACAAGCCATTATGATAGTACTTGATGAAAAATTAACATTTTCAAACAAATGTTTGTACAAACTAGAATTTTAAAAGGGGCATAGAGGAGTGCAGTTGAGAGTATTTAATGTAAATTTTGGGGTGTAAGGGGCCAAGTCTTAGCCATGACACGCATCTGAAAGACCTTAATATAATTATGGGTAATGTTCTGAAAAATATTCTTAAAAAAACAGAAAATGCTCTTTAGTTGTCCATTTGGTATCTGGAGGCAACTGGGCAGTGCTGCAGAGCTCCTTGGCTTTTCCTTGTTCTAAGCAGGCTCTTTCCTGCCTCAGTGCCCAACCCTGGGTCGTACTGGCACAAGTATTTTTGTAGCCAGTAGTATTTTTTTGGTAGTGCTTTTGTTTGACTTGCCAGATCAGGGAGAGGACTATGCTGAAAATAACCAGATTTAAAACTTCTCTGGCTTGGGTGGGATCAGGTTGGATCATATTTCCCACTGGCACACAGCCATTGCATTCCCACTGCAGCACCACCATTAAAGTGCTGCCTAGTTTGAATATTTGGTTTAAATTCTGCCTTACGGCTCTCGTTACATTTTTCTGCTCTAGGGGAAATCTTTTTTTTTTTTTTTTTTTTTAAGTGCTTAGCACATTCTTTGCTGAAAGGTACTTTATTCTTGTCAGGCTTTTTATAGGTATGTTTTGGTAGAATGAGCATTGAGGATTGTCTAATTACTCCTAAGCCTAAAACCATACTTCTACACGAAGGGGTAGTGCCCACTTTCCACTATTCCCATCACAGATCCAGCAAAATAGACCCAGAGAGCACTTGGGGGGGTAACCTGAATGTGCTATTTTTAACATGCTCTGATAAGTCAAATGTCTTACAAAAGCCTGAGTAGATCACGTCTGTCTAATACCTGATCTCGCTTTCTGATGACATTACAGGACCAGTTTCCCTAACACTGTGTTGACAAGCAGAGTTTATTTTCTTGTCTGGGGAGCTCATTAATTTAGGCAAGGCATAACAGGCAGTTGTTGGAGGCTGAATTCGGATGTGTATTCGAATTTGAGGAAAAGCAGTTTGTAGACCCAAGGTAATTCACTATTGGAACAATTTCCCTGGGTACCTGACAGATTTCTTGTGCTTGGAAGGCTGGAAATTAGTACTAACATAGGTCTGTTCCAGCAGAAGGTTGAAGAAGGTACTCAGTAAACTTACTTAACCTATTTAGCCTGACTACACTGACTGTGATAAGCACTAATGGATTTTAAGGAAAAGAGGAAGTTACTGGAGTAAGTTCAGATCATTACAGGCAATTTACAGAGTAAATTTTCCATGCTGAAAACTGCCTGAGCTGGAAGCAGTCTTGTCACCCAGTCTTCCCCTCAGAGTAACCCAAAGGGCAGACCATAATTGCAATTAAGCAGAGCTTCCTCAGCCCCACTCTAAATGTGGTTTTCTTTTGCTGGACAGGCACCTGCATGGAGTCCAGCTGGCTGAAGGTCCCCGCGTGGACTCCTTCTGCTCCGAGCAGTCTCCACGTTTCTTCGGATGTTTTCCGTCGGGAGGATGGGAAACTGCTCCCCGTGCTTCAGATAGAGTGGAAGGTGGCCACGGATGGTAAGTGGTGGTTGTTTAATTTGAGCACGGAGCAGGGGAAATAGGTGTGATCTAGTAAGGATAGCGAGGAGAATTACGACTTCAAGTCATGAAAGAAGGTCTTTGAGAAATTTGAGAGGTTGGCTGCTTGGTTTTGTTTGTTTCGAAGGTGTAATCTCATCTTTGTGTGCCTTGATAAAGGGATAATTGTCTCATTGTTGGAGCCTAAATGACTACCAACAAGTCAAGTTTTCTCACTCTCCAAGTATCTTTGATTTTTTTTGTCTGTAAATGGTGCTTCCGTTGCGTACTCGCGTCCGAAGTTTTGCACTGCTTTAAGACAGAATTAAACACATTCACTTCTTCCTTCTGCAGGGCCTGAGGGCTGTAGCAGTGTTAGGACTAGTAGTAGTGAGTTAGGACCTCTAGCTGTGGTGGTGTAGAAGCAGGTGTGCCTCAGGTATCCCAGTCATTTCACTCAGCTGTGGTTGTAACACTGGGACCGTGCGTACCCAAATAAAGGCGTGTTCACTTCGGCACCCGAACTGCACGGAGCAGCTTTGAGAGGCAGAGCTGATCGTGACACCACATCCCTGGAACTGCCAGGGTGTGTGGAGAACTCAGTCTCCTCCTCCTTTGCTCCTGCATTTGCACAGATGTAGCTTTGCCACGTGGAGAACCTTTAGGCTGAGAGCGCCGTTAGCCAGCCCTGCGTGCTCGCTTTTCCCTGGCCAGTTATCTTGGTGCTGGGATCCTCAGCACCTCAAAGGAGTAAGGCTGTGGCACAGTGCTGCTCTCTGTGGGGGCTGCAGCCTCTCCGTGTGCTGAGGAGAGGAAAAGCTGAACGTGTCCCTCTGTCCCTGTGCCTGCAGCCAGCATCCGCTGTCTGGAAGGGGCAGAGCTCGCCGTGATGCAAGTGAGCAGCAATCAGCAGATCTGTGCCCAGTTTGACTTCCAGAACAATTTGCCTCTTCAGGTCCGTCCGGATGGAGGCCGGGTGAGTTCTAAGGGCTCCAAATTATATTTTCTAGTCCCTGGGTTTGTTTCTGCTTTCGCTGTCTTTCGGCAGGGTTATTGATTTAAAAAGTACAGACTGCTTAGAGTTAAAACAGTCAAGGTATTGGACTTGAGATCTGCTGTCATTTCCCATTTCTCTTTCACTCTTCCCGTCCTTCAGGTTTTAAGAACTGTTGCTTTTAGTGCCTAGCACGTGTCATTACTCTGGATGTTGCTTCAAGCAAATAATTGTAGGGGGTTTCTGCTTCTGCTCGAGAGCATGACATTTTACAGCTTTTTTAACTCTTCCTATTGCTTCCATTTTTCTCTTGTACTCTCTTGTTGTGGAGGAAAGCACCAACCTTGGGGGTGGTCCTTCAGCTAACGCTCCTTCTAGGAAACTCATCAGAAAAGTGCTGAGCATCCACAGCAGTAAGGAAGAGAAACAGTAAGAGTTCATTCCTTACCACACAGAATTTGGCCATAGTTAACTTACCACATACCACTGGCCTAGGAGCCGGTGCCTCTCCCAGAATTTGCACTGCTGATGCAGAAAACTGTATAGATTTAAGAAAATATGTGTGGAATAGCCAGGTACAGAACTACATATGTATAAACGCTGTCCTAAATGCTTAGCACTTGCACAGTGCTGCAAAATTCATACTAGACTGAAATTTCCATCTTGAAACTGCATGTTTTATTCTAATCTCCTTTCAGTTCAGGATGTGGTTTGTTGGAAACTCCTCACAGTGGTTTGGCATAAAACTGTTGTATCAGCTCAAAGGTCCTACGAAAAAACTAATTCCAAACAGAAGAACTGAGACAGGCAAAGGGATGGAGATATTTAACAGACTTGAGTTCTAATTTTTTACAGTCAAGCTTCAGTAGCAGGGTTATGTGGGACCAGGGAACACAGTGGAACAGGGCCAGGTCAGCTGTTAATTTCAGTGCCTTTAAAGACCAGCGTTGTCCTTTAAAGTCCTTGTGGATGTGTTTTGTTTTCAGTGGAATTTCACTTTTGACCGTTTTGAAGTGGAACCTGGCCAGACTTACCAAGTGACTGTGTATCACCTGCCCAAACTGGGGGTAAATGGAGACTACAATTGCAAGTCCACGTCTCTCACAATGCCTGGTAAGAGGTGATTTCGTTCACTTAGGCCTTCAGTTTAGGAATGTGGTGGTTTGTGGACCTGTGGCAGGAATGTGGTGGTTTGTGGACCTGACTTTTACTTAATTTAAAATCTTTCAAAGCTGCCCCTCTGCTTGTGGCAGCTGGAAGTACAGGTGAGAATTTCCAAATCAGAAGTTTGCCTTCTGGTATTCAGTCTTACATGTGTGAAGTTCAATTCCAAAGGCACAGTTAGGTATAATTTACCCAGAAACTTGGTAGTGCTGAGTGCCTGACCCTTTCTTGTATACGTGAAAATTTTCCTATTGCTAGAAGACTTTTCACTGCTCTCCCCAAGGTTGCTGAGCATCTGCAGTGCCCTCTGGCTGCACTACTTCATAAATATTTGGTGCTTAATATGGGGCTTGAAAACTGGTTCTTAACTTTTTTCTTAACTTGTTTATAGTTGTGTTGACTTTGTAGCTATAAAATGGCAAGGCGTGGAGTGTGTCAGTCAGTGTGAGCTGAAAAAGGAGAGGGAGCACTTCATTTTCAGCCCTCTTATCCTTTCTTATGCCTTTTCACACTAAGGACTTCCTAGCTTTTATCCTCTACTATTCTTCAGAAACCTAATTCATGGTGTCAAGCTCAGGAGTTGCAGGGAGCTTTGCTGATTAGATCTTACACATGAATTACAGAGACACCGTAAATTTGTAAACTTTGTGAAGTTTGAACTGGTAACTTTGAAAGTTGGAAATTTGAGATGTGCAGTATTTTATCTCAACTGTCTGAACAAGGAGTTGTTCCTTTTCCTTTGTCCAAACCCTGGAGGGGAGGCATAATTTAAGGCTGAGAGTTGTAAATCCCACATTGCTAACAGTCGAGTATGTAACTCTGGATTTGTCTCTGAAGAAAGTCCCAAAGAGAAAGGCCAATCTGTTAAATAAATCGAGTTAGAAATGAGGAAGAGTGTTTTGGGATTAAGAACAATTCCAGCCTCCTAATTTTCCTGTGTCAGAAGGCCTTTGGAGGAATCTATTGCTGAGGTGTGATTACAAGGTGTGGGGATGAAGACAAAGTGTAATTCCACTATTGTGACCCTTTCTACACCAGTATTACATCAGTTCTCAGACACTGCTGTACTGTTAAGTGTGGTGTGGTTTCAGTCTCATTCATTTTCTCTGTTGTGAAGAGAAAAAGAAGAACAGAACACGCCGTGACGTCAGTGAAGGGACTGATTTATACACTAGAAACCAATGCTGTTCTTCTACATAATTTTGCCACTGCTTTGGAACAAAGGTGTCTACTCATTTAGGAGAGCTTGGTTGGGTGCCTGGCTTCTGTAAGAAAATGTGTTGGTTTTTTTTCCTAAATGGAAGTACAATGTTTCTGACTAGCTACTGATGGTCTTTTCTTGCAGACTGCCAGGATTCTCTGATGAGAAGAACCGTCCCGTGTATAAAGACAGGTAAAAAGTCTTGAGTCACGTAGACGTGGGCACTCTGTTGGAATATCTGACAGTTGAGAAACTTGGGGAATATCTGCCCTGCTTCCAGGTAGCTTGTGGGAACCCAGGATCCAGGGTGTCAGTCTAGATGATACAACTCTTCTCGTGAGCTTCACCCCATGGATGGAGCCAGCCCGATACCAAATTCATGTGGCCAGTTACCTGAAGGAGAAGAAGTGCAAAATGATCACACGGGATTTCACTGAGGTAACCAATTGCCTTCCCAGGTCATTCCTTCTCTGGGGATTTAGGCAGACATCTGAAATGCTTGCGAAACCCGGGGCATTTGAACAACAATTTTCAAGGAATCATTTTTATAGATTTTAAATTGTCTTTGGAAAGAGGAATTTGGTGGATAAAAGATCAAAAAAGATGTTTTATAATGCATGAAGCAGCCTATAAACATCTGCAAAGTCAAATTTGATATCTGACTATCTGGGCTTTATTACCTTTTTCAAGCCAGTAAGACTAAGTAAATTAACCAAAACTGAGGTGCAACGTTTCAATAAATCATTGTACTATATCAAATATGATCACAGGAAGGTGCTAATTAAATTTTTTAGATAAAGAATGAGTGATTTAATAACAGATGCTTCATTCAGGCTGAGAATCAATTTCTGTGGGTCTTGCAGTCTGTGTTGCTGAGTAGCTCCAAATGTCCAGACTGTCTTCCAGTATAACAAATGTTTTCCTTCAGGCACTGAGGGAGGAGAAATGCTGAATATTTGGAACCCTTCCTTGGGTGAGGGCAGATGTACTGGCATTCAGTTTGTTTAATCTTTCTGTTTCTTAACACTTAAAACCCTTAGTACTGCAGGCACTGCTCTGTTTAAGCTGTTACTGACACAGATGGGACAACTGTGTGAGTACTTCCTTGGTAGAAGGAAATGCACCTCATTTTGGAGGATATATCTGCAAATCACTGTGAAAAATTAGATTATCATGATACTGGTTGTGTACAGCAGGTAGCAAGGGCACCTTATTTGCCTGTTCTAGTGTCAGAAGCAGCAGTGTTGACAGCTGCTTTTAATTAAACAAGGAAGCTTGTTAATGTTCACACATTACAAAGCTGAAGACCTCTACATTGTTAAGAAGCTGTAAGTTTAATTCCTTTGAAGTTATACAACGTACATCCCTAATTGTTTCCTGTTACCTGTGCCATCTTAGCCTGCTGTTTTAATTGTCTTACCGTGTCTGTCACACAGGAGTCCTGTGGTGATGGTGGCCAGATCCTTTACCCACCTGGTTCTCTGTGGGCTTCTTGTTCAGAGGAAAAAAAAATAGCAGCTTCTGCTTCTTTGAGACCACCCTGTGTTGTTGTGTCAATTCCTCTGCTTTTTCTCCTCTTTCAGTCAGTTTTCTTCATTCCCTTCTAACCTGGCGTCTGATTTCTGCAGGGTGGACTACAACAGCAAGTGAATGTGACAATCAAAATAGAGAAGAACATAAAAGCTTGCTGCATCTACAAAATACAGGTGGGATCACACTGTAGTCCCTGTGTCCTTCCTGCACAAACAAGGCAGTGAGCACCTGAGGGATGTTAGGGGTTTTTTCAGTGTTTTGTTCTGAGATGGGCTAATCTGTAATTACCTGTATCAGGGAAATATGGCTGGAAGAATTTTTATATAGGTAGTTTCTGTAGCCAGTGGCTTTTCCTTAGTATAGGGCTGCCAAGCCAGGGATTATGGGAGTGGAACTGGCAAATGTGCAACCTCAAGAGCTCACTGCCTTCTTTATGTGTAGTGTAAGAATTCTTGATTAATCTTCTTTTCTGAAGGGCAGTGGGAACTCTGTGTCTATGTTATAATACAAGAAATGTTGAGGCAGGGAGAAAGTAAATCAGGGAACAGAATTTCTTTTAAGAGTAACTTCTGTTTTCTGAATTCATTTCAACTGCAGATTCAGCCGTTCTTTGCAAACTGTGGCACGGACTGTCTGAGACACTCTGCTCTCATCCCGTGTGCACCAGTTCTAAGTGAGAACCACTTTTCTGTAAATTAGTTGCCATTGTCTTACAGATGAGAACTGGATTTTTAACATAACTCTTGTCTTTTGCAGGTACAGAACCATCGGGTAAGAAGCTCTTCCAATACCCTGAAACTCTTTTTGCCGCTCTTTTCCTGTCGCGTGGAATAAGAAACGATCCTTCCTGGGAATCACCCAGTGGGCAGGAAGGGTCCCTGTTGAAAAATTTATATTATTTGAGAATAGGGAAGTGGACAGCCCATAGATGGTGGTATATGAACTGCAACAACCATACTGGGAACCCACCAAAGCTCCCACTGAAACCTCAGATGATGTGAAGATGAGCACATGGCAACCGCTGGGTAACAAAACACCAACAAAGAGCAAGGAGACCCCAGACCCTAATAATGCTCTTGGTCTGGGCTGCTGCATGAGGGATGAGGGGTTTAGGTCCTAAAGGTTTAATTGCCCAGGGATTTCTTTGTTCAGGGTGCCTCTTTTGAGCCACCAAGCTGAACCAGCCAGGTATCATAATCAATATGTGCCAATTAATCTGTCTGATGGAGATGAGAGCTCAGTGTCTAAAATTTCTTTAACAGTCCCCTTGTAACACTGAGTTCAGAATTAATTGTGCTAAGAATGACTTCACCATGATTTAATGAGGCAAGTATTTGTATGCAGTGTGAACCTTAAAGAGCAATTTTTTTAGAGACACTTCACTTGCATAGAATTCTTTGAGAAGCAGTTTTGACAAGAAGAGTCTTAATATAAAATGCTTTCTGTCACTTTGCTCAGTGTTAAAAAATTTGCATAATATAAAGCAGCTTTTGGAGAGAATAGCTTGCATATATTCATTTTTATGAATGTCAAGATAACTTGTGCATAATGATTTGACATCTTTTTTTTTGGCTGCAACACCTGTAAGGATCTGCTTTGCCCAAGATTTAAAAAAAAAAAAAGAAAAATACCTGTAAACTGAAATTCATGACCCAAAATGGTGATTTAAAAAAAATTTTTTTTGAGCTAGATTACATGAACAGGCAGGCCATGGGCGGCATGCCTGTCAAAGCTGGGTAAACATTGCTATTTAGAGGAAGGTTCTTGATCTGTGTTCTCAGTGTGCTGCACGTATGGGTTCTTTGTGTGGAGCAGGTTCATGGTGTACAGCAGCATCAGGAGAGCGGGAATTGGTTTGGAGAAGTGCCTGTGGAAAGGGGAAGTACTGATCTGCCCAGCACAACCAGGGCCCTCCTGCCTCAGCCTCTGCTGCTCGAGAACCTCCTGCTCTTTGGTGCAGCTCTGTGTGAGGCAGGGTCTGAGGAGTGTTTCTGTTTTGCAGACGATATGATGATATGGCTCTACTGGTGTATCACTGGGATCTGCGTGCTGCTCGTGGGCTCAGTCATAACAGCTGTGCTGTGTATGACTAAAAAACGAGCAGGTAAGACTCACACCAGCCAGGAAGAGAAAATCTCGTGCTAAAGCATATTTTTTCCTCCTTCCGTGCCTATCCCTGTTTTGTTCCTTGCTGTTCTGATGCCTTGCCACTGAGATAATACCTATGAAAACACCTTCTTTTGTTTTACATTGTAGGATTTGCAGTGTCCTAATACCATCCACTAGATAAGTAAAACCTTACCCAGGTCATCCTGTCTGATACTCCATGTTCGTAGCACTTCAGAGCTCATGAGGGGCAAAAGGAATTTTGTAGTTCAGCCCTTTGTTTCCTGCAGATATCTTTGCAGTTATTTTTCTCCTGCATTGCATAAGAGTGTTGCAGAACAGAAGCTTCCTGTTTGTCCACACTGTAGTCTTCCCCCTCATCCCCACAGTGTCTGCAAAGTTAATTTTATACTATTTTGAGATTAGATCAGGTTTTTCAATTAAAGTGGAAGGGAAAAAAAAATACAGGACATAGAGACTGACATCAAGCAAGTTGGCAAATTGGGTATTTAAGGAGTAATTCCTAGTCTTCTGTGCTGCAGCCAGGAGGCAGTTATCACAGGGAAGCTGTGTAACTCACTCCTTGTTTTGCTTTCTCTTTACATGAGAGGAAGAATTGGTAATCTTTTGGAAAATTTCTTAACAGCAAACTTGTCTTTAAGATGTAGCTAGAGACATTTTAGACACCTCTTCAGAGAAGCTTCTTAAGGAAAAGACATATTTTAAAAAGCCCCTTCTTAGAGAGAGGTAGCAGAACAGTTGGGGGTTCTGTACTTGACACTGCCTGGATTTGGGGGAGATGGTGAAAGTTCATTTTGGGTGTGTTCTGTCTCCTGTCACAGGAAAAATGTCGCAAGAACTGGCTGTAGCAGAGTTTTTATTCAGCGTATTTTTTTATTAGGCTTCTCCCTCCCTATGGCTTTATCTCCCTACACTGTTAAAGATTATTTTTTTTTAACCTAACCTATGGAAGGTGGTGTGATTTTAAGCACTTTATCTTACTTCAAGTTTTCAGAACTGACAGTGACTTTCTCTCTTCCCAGAACGCCGGCGAAGGAAATGCAACCACAACGATTTGCAAGCTGGTAAGATGCCACCTGTGTTCCCTCAAGCACCTGTCATGCATTCTGCAGGTCTCACACAGTTCCCCAGAAGGAGCTTTTGTAGGCTTTAACTACTCTATAGATGCTTCCTGAAACCAAAAGATAGCCTTAGGATCTTCCTGTTTAGCTAAAAGGGGCTTTGTATACGGAGTTTGAAATGCTCCATTTGTCTGATGGAAGGGAATTACTTTGGAACGCGGCGAGACTTTTGACCCAGCTGAGGCTGCACTGGCAGGAGAGCATTTGCTAATCATCGAGGCCATAGCAATAGGAAATTGATTTGGGGTCGTGCACTCAGCTCTCCACCAGAACATACAGCAATATTTGCAAACCTCTTGAAGCTGCCGTATTGTGTGTGTGAGGTGAAAGTCGGTGAATCGTCTGGGCATTATTATAAACCACAGCTTCACTGTGTCTGTACTTTCATATTAAATTTACCCAGTGAGATGTTGTCCACGTACGTTGCCAAAATAGCGTTAAAACTTACAAGTTTTATTGGTGCCCTCCGATGCTGATTAGTGCTGACTCGCACCATTACGGTGAGCGGAACGCGGCTGTAATTAACAATTTTCCATCTCCCATCAGCACCGTACACCGAGCTCTCCCTGCCGCCCTTGAAGCCGCGGAAGGTTTGGATTGTGTACTCTGCTGATCACCTGCTCTACGTGGACGTGGTGCTGAAGTTTGCCGAGTTCCTGATGACCGTGTGCGGCACCGCTGTAGCCTTGGATCTGCTGGAAGACCACCACATCTCGGAGCTGGGGCCGCTGCCCTGGCTCACGCGGCAGAAGAAGGAAATGGAAGAGCTGTCCTCAAAGATCATCATCCTGTGTTCTCGGGGCACCCAGGCCAAGTGGCAGGCCATGCTCGGGAGCGAGCCCGTGTGTCTCAAGCAGGATCAGCAAAAGCCGGTGGGAGACCTGTTCACGCCAGCCCTGAATCTGATCATGCCGGATTTCAAGAAGCCGGCCTGTTTTGGAATGTACATAGTCTGCTACTTCGAGGGGATAAGTAGCGAGAGAGATATACCTGATCTGTTCAACGTCACATCCAGGTACCAGCTGATGGGCAAGTTTGAGGATATTTATTTTCGGATTCAGGATTTGGAGAAGTTTGAACCTGGGCGGATCCATCGAATCCAGGAAATCACAGCTGAGAATTACATCGATACCCCCAGTGGGAGGAAGTTGAAAGAGGCCATAGAGAGGTTCAAGAACTGGCAGACTGAGCACCCAGACTGGTTTGAGAGTGAAACAATCTGCTTGGATAGTGATGAAGAGTTGCATTCCCTCAACAGAGAGAGCCAGGTGGATTCACTGCTGAGTGAGCCGGGAGGAATTGTGAAACACCAGCTGCACCTACGTGAGCCTGACCCCGGCCGCTGTTACGTCATCGACCTCCACGTGCACGAAGGCGAAAGCACAGGCTGTAAACTGCAGCCTCAGCTTAATCCACATGGGGATCCAAATTCCCGGACTGTGGTCCTTCCCGTGGATGGTCCTCGAGTTCAGGTAGTGGAGCCAGTCTCCTCCGTGGAAGACAGAAATATACTCAGTCATCATGTGCTGAGCAACGAGGGCTGTGTGGAAGGAGTTCCTCTCCTGGAGACCAGCTTCCCAATGAGGAATAACGTCATCCTCCACGATGACTCTGAGGTTTCAGCTGTAGCCGAGCAGAGTCCTGCAAACCTCTCAGATGACCTGAGAGACCATCTGAATGGACTCATGTACCCTCTTTATCAGCAGAGTGTCCTTCCTTCAGAGCCGTATCTCTGCCAGGGGGAGGCTGACATGCAGCACCAGCTGGTCTTTGATGACCCATGCAATGAGCAAAGGCAGTCAGTGCAGTCAGACCAGGGCTACATCTCCAGATGCTCCCCTCTGCCTCCTGAGGACCTTCTAGAGGAGGAGGAGGAAGAGGAGGAGGATCAGGAACAACAGGTGGGCTTCCACGAACTCTCTCCAGACGTCTTGGACAGTCTCAAGAGCCTCCAGAAGCAGCTGTTGTACCAGGACATGCAGAGGAGCTCTAGCTGGAGCTATCCAGCAGAAGTGATGGACACTGACCAGTCTTTGGAGGACTGTTAGGCTCTGCCTGGGACCTGCTGCCTTTGAGATACAGGGATAGAAGGTGGCCTCACACAGAGTAGGACTGAGACTGCATTTCCAGCACCATCCTTGTCCTTGTGTTGTGAATGATTTAGTGGTGGGATCTTCCTGTGTGCTGCTGGGATGCAGCACTGCCCAGCAGATGTGGAGTGTTGCTTCCAGTCTCTGTGGAGAGAAGCCACGAATATTGGCCCCCCCCTGTGCAAGCACAGGCAGTGGTTCTGCTGCCTGGGGAAAGGCATTACGCTGATTTCTCACTGATGGATGGCCGAAGGATTACTATGGCTCATCCACTCGTGCCTTCAAAGTGCCCTCCAGCAGTACTGATTCTATTGCACTGGATAAAAGTCGCAGGCAGGGTTTAGAAAATAGGTTTAGATAAGGTGGTAAAAGCTGCATTGCCGTTTTAATACACGTTTTAAACATTTTGTTGTAAATACTGTGTTAAAGACGTGTGCCTTAAATTTCAGCTAGGTTACTGGGCTGTCTCTACCTGGCTGATACATGTGCCTGGAGATTTTTTTTCCCCCACTCGTCATTCATTTGCAGCTGCATTTCCATGGTCATTCAGAAATCAAGTGGAGTAACTGAGAATAAGGGGGACAAACATTTAAAATCTTCATAACTCTCCCTGCCTCCCTACTGGGAGGAGTGTGCTTGAAAACCAGCAACAGCAGGGAGGGGGAAGAGGAGACCGAAACGTGGAATTTGGGTTCGTTACACCGTTTTAAGAAATGTGGGGCTGAATACAGAATCACAGAATCAGGGGGATCTGGTGTGTTCTGTGACACCCTGCTGCAGTGCTGTTTGCTTTTGGATATCTGAGCACCAGGAAGATGGGAACTGAAGATACACATAGTGACACTCAAGGAAACGAAGGACTATTTTGGAGGAGAAAAAAGCATAGCCTCAGCAGATGCTGTTTTAGAGTGGAAATTATGTCTGAGTTAGGGGAGGCTGGGCAAGAACGACTGTGAGATGTACTTGTGTGGGCTTCAGCTCAAGCACAGGTTAACCACAGGGAAATACTGAACGGACTACGGGCTCCATCTTCCAGGAGCAGCGGTGGGAACTCTGTCAGTTCCAGTGGTTTTTTAAAACGGGTTGGCTGCACTAAAAAAAGTTGTTCCCTGCAAGTGATGGCCCTTGTAGCACTGACTGGGTGCCAGACTAGTTGAGGCTGGCATTTGCCCTGTTCCTTACCACTGTTTCTGCAGCCCTCTGGGTAACAACCTGTGAGGTGTAAATACGTGCAGGCCTTTCTCCTTTGTCGTCCTCCCATCCGTCTAAGTTTACTTGTCCAAAAAAGTCTTACAATGATTTTATCTCAGCTTTTTTTTTAAATCTAATGGCTCAGAAAAGAATCCGTTCTTTTGACTTGCAATTTATTTTGTACTGTGTATGTTTTATAATTTTATTTGTGTCTAACCTGTGGGGGTTTTTTCCTTAAATTAAAAACCAGGAATACTTCTTGGATATATTTACTTAAACTTTACTTCTGTGTTCTCAATTCTGCCTGACTCCTTATGTTGAGTTAAGTTTTTAGTGTTTGTCATAGAAATCTGAGGCAAAAGTGAGCCAGAACTGAACTGGCTCACAGATGTCAAAATATTCCTGCAAAGCACAGTATGGAAAGACCTGGATAGAGCTGAGGGCCTGCAGCCATGGGAAGTGCCCATCCCTTCAAAACGGGTGGTAAAGGAATTGTTTGTAATTTCCGTGCAGGACTCCTAGGACAGCTTGATAACAAAGGGCCAGTCCCTGCAGAGATCCAAATTTAAGGCCGGGAGCCTTCCTGCTCCAACAGGAAGCCAAGCTAACCCAACAGGAGCTAAAGCAAGAGGCAGCTGTGAGCTCAATGCTTCTCCAGTGAGAACCCATTTCCCAGATTATGTCAGTAATTGCCATCTTGATGATCCCACTTCTAAAAGTTTCTTTTATCTTACAGCAATTGACATGTAAATCTGATTTTTTGTTTTCCCATGAGTCTTTTTCAAGTGGTATAAATTCCTATAAATCACTTAAATAGGAAGCTCAGAAGTGTCATCGCCTTAGTCATTCTCTTCTCAAATAACTCCCTTGGTGTTACAGCTCTTAGAATTTGCTTTCCCTTACAAAAAGTTTGTTTGAGGGGAAAATCCAGACGCTATTTTAGCAGCCCAGTATGAGGAAAACAAGCAACTTTAATGCATCTGTTGGTCCCTATTCAATACAAAATTGAATGGCCCAGCAAGACTCAAAGGAGGAAAAAAAAAAAAAGGAGCAAAATCAGTCACAAGTTTCTAATTTTATTTTAACAATCTTGCTTTTTAAAAAATACAAGTTCTGATTAATGCCAGGGGGATGCCAAGTGTCCATCAGCCACAGGCCTTATCTTTGACTTCAGTTTTCCCTCCTGGGAGTGGTCATCTCCTTTGTCAGGATAGCAAACACTGAGCAATAAAATGCTAAATAACTGAGTTGTGTCACGAGGCTCGTAACAGAATCCCAAGGGACCTGTGTCTTAGTATGGCACAATTTAGTTCAGCAAAGTGTTACTGACCTGGACCAGCAATTTAATGTTGGCAGGACGCACAGGAGTCGAGCAAGGTGCATCGGGAGAGGTACTGTTTGCACTTCCGTGGTACCACCACCATCTCTCTTCTGCAAACAGGAAGGTTTAAATGGCAGCAGGAGCTCAATTGCCAAAGAGGGAATTCAAAAGGAGGAGCAGGTTTATGAACAAGACATTGAAGGTCTTTTGAATGTTTTTTTTTTGTAGTAAGTGATTGCAGGAGCAGCAGAGCTGCCCTTCTAATTGCAAGGGGGCTTCTGTGTAACCAACTACAAGAGCTTTACACTCTCCAAACAGCACATTTCCTAACAAGCTAGAAACCATGGCACCACAAAGAACAACTTTTTCTACTAAGGAATTCTATGCAACAGCAGTGTCATCTTGCAGGGTCATCTGTCCCGGGCAACCTTTTCATCCACGGACAAATCTGAACTGTGAGTTCACCGCCAATGGGTTAAATCTGCCACGGCCAGATAAATTCCAAATACGCCATTTTTCTCAAGAACATCCTGACTGGAAAAAGGCACTCACTGTTGAAACAGCAACTTTGTTACGGGCTATGAAGGGGTACTGAAGTAAGAGTTGTTAATAATTCTGCTGTGATTCTTCTGATGTCTCAACTATGCTCACGCTTCAGTGTATTCGGGGTTAGCACTTTGGTGCAACTGGGAACTTGGCCATAGGAGCAGCAAAACATAGTTGGTGATGAAAAGCTTTTTTTTTTTCCCTTCAGCTTGTTTTTGGCAAAGTTGGTTGGTCGGGATTTGTTTGTTTTTTCTTTCTTCAGCTGTCTGACTGAAGAATGGAGCAGTCCTAGGTTCAGGTATCACCTTATTCTCTCTTGAATAATTATTTCTGAGCTTCTACTATCTATTTAATGCTGAAAAGGGGAGGTGCAAGGAAACAAGTATCTGTACAAGCATAATATACCTGTAAGTACACCTCCTTTGGCCAGGAACTTAGCATCCCCTCGACACGTTTCACATCACATAGGAAAAGTTCACAGTACCAAGTTTTACAATCACAGTCACTCACAGCACCAAGATTGTCCAG
Source organism: Mystacornis crossleyi (assembly GCA_013400655.1). Classification (NCBI taxonomy): domain Eukaryota; kingdom Metazoa; phylum Chordata; class Aves; order Passeriformes; family Timaliidae; genus Mystacornis; species Mystacornis crossleyi. Next base: position 2,046 of record VYZQ01027493.1, on the reverse strand, counting down.
ACAAGAAGAAGTTACTGAAGAGAAAGGCCACTGGCCAAAATTCACACAATTGCCCAGGTCAGGGCTCAGGTTAAAAATAAAGCACTGGTGGGAAAGTTAAGCCTAGCTTTTGCCAACTCTCCGTTTGGCGTGAGGAGAGCAGCAAGTCACCCATCCTAGCTGCACTTCTGAACAGATCAGCACTATTGACCCATCTTTTCTAGGGGCTTTTCTAGCCCCTCAAAACCCTGCAGCCACCGAGAGCTGGGGGAGAAGAGCCCCATGGCAGCCCCACTTCTGCCTCTGGGAGCTGGAAGTTACCAGACTGTAAACATTTTTGTTGAAGCAGTCCACCGGAGCAGGCAGTTGATCCCACTCTGTGAAAAGGAAGGTGGGACAGAGGCTCTGGAGCCCAAGCCCTGAAGGAAAGAATGGATGTGCGTGCGGAAGAAGTCTGGGCTGTGCCTGCAGTCCTGCCGTGGGCTCGGGGTAGCAGTTGGTTGTGCTTTATTTCACCCTCCCATCAGGACAGCTTGGAAATAAAAAAAAAAAAAAACCTCGCGACAGGCAACTGTCGCTTTTCACAATTATTGCAGCCTTGCCCAGATAACGAAATAGAAGCTTGGGAGGGGCCAAGTCCTTCCTCCGAACGTGGCCTCGGCGCTCCTGCTTCCACGGGGCTGGTTTCAGGAGCAGCGGCAGCCAGGCAGAAGAGCAGGCCTTAACCCCACCCAACATTTATGGAGCTTAAAACCAAAGAAAACTGTGTTCCTATGAGAGGTTGCTAACAATTTTTCCCCACCTCCCCTAAACCACATGCACACAGAGGACAGGATGCTGATAACGTGGGCTTTCACCAAAGCTCGAGAGCCCCTCTGCCTCGAGGGCTCCTGCAGCACTTTGCTTTCCGTGCTGAAAAGTGAGGTTCACTGAGCACGGAGCCCACCCCGAGCAGCGCCCGCGTCCTCTGCTCTGCTCTTTGACAGGGGGCACTTTGCGGGCTCGGCCACATCTCTGCTCTCTCAAGCAGGCATGGAAGGGGGCCGGAGGAAATTTTCCAGCCTTTCTGGCTATGTAAAGGAAGACCCTACGCTCCGTGTAAAAGAAAACCAATGCTGATCCCGTAAACATGCATATTCACAGAGAAATGAGAGCCCCAGCACCTGGGGATGCCAGCAGTAGGCTGCTGTAAACCCTGTTCTCACCAGAAATAAATGTCTTGGTGGTTATGAAATAGGGCCTAAGCCCTGGTTTATGTCCATGCTGGATTGGTTTCTTTAGCATGTGCAGTCAATGTAAGATGCAAAAGGTTGAAGCACAGAGGTAGACATTTTGGCTAGGAGAAGGTGGCTCATGGGCTGGAAGTGACCAAGTGGCCAGCGTGCTTCCAGAGGTTCCTTAGCTGGTATGCAAAGGCCTGGGAAACAGAGGCAGCAGCTTTGCAAGACCCAGGGAAACCAAAGCGTGCTTCCTTCTGTCCTTCCCGTACCTGGAGGCAACGTCTGCTGGTCAGGCCCCTCTCGCATCTCGTTACTGTGGTCACCAGGAGTTCTTGAAGGAGGGGACAAAATGCACTGGTCCCTGCTTAGGATGAAAAGGAAAAAGTAAACCTTTATGCATACAAAGCAACACGATGTCCTGGGAGGGAGGGGAAGAGTGGGACCCTCCAGACAATGGAGAGGCAGAAGCAGTAGAAGAAGTCTTGTCGTGAAGGACAGGTGCGTTTTCTGGGGACAAGGGTCATCCGTAGGCTCCTGCAGGTAGTCGGGTTTGTGCGGAGCTTCCGCTGCTGGATTTGTCCATGAGGAAGGGAGGAGGGGAGCGGGAGTCTGACAGGGAAGCCCGCATCCCCTTCCCCTGCTCGGCCACGGCGGAGGGAACCTGAGCAGAACGCAGAGACAGAGACTCTGCCGGGAGCGGGCCCGGGGGGCGGCGGGAGCTCCTCCGGGGGCGGCCAGCGGGGCTCAGCCCTGGGCCGTGACCGCCAAGGCGTTCACGTACCCGTGGGGACCCACGTCCACGTCGGAGAGCCCGTGGGCCAGCGGGGCGGCGGCGGGGGCGGCGGCG
>VYZQ01027491.1:44712-59633 GCA_013400655.1 Mystacornis crossleyi | reverse complement strand
AAAATTGCTAGATCATGTAAAAGTGGAAACTCAGCTCTGTTTTCCAAAGGGCCTGGAGTAAAGGCATGCCTCGCTGCCTCTAAATTAGATCACAAATTTTCTGGCTGTTGGCAGCATCTTGGTGTTCACCCTGAAGGCAAAGATCTGAACAACTTACCTTTTGCTACCACAGGCCCGTGTACCTGTGGTGCATTCCCACTAAAGCACGAGGAATGTACCTATGTGAAATGTGGGGGCTTTGGGACCCCGCAGGAATTGCTGTTCTTGGGAAGGCACGCTGGTAAATGATGAGGAAACCACTGCTCCATGTGGGTGGTTGAGAGCCTGTGGCACTTAACTCTTGTCACCAGTTTGATGAAATATAACACTCTGGGGGCAGAAAAGGCATGTGATGGGGTGTGCGTGCTGCAGACTGGAATCTCTCAAGGAGTTTTTTGCCAGATCTTTTATTCAGTGAAATTCTTCATAAATATGTTGAGCGCTGATGTCGACATATGTGCTACATACCTACAGGTGTGCCTCTGCATCTCTTTGCGTGTCAAAAGCATTTTCACTTGCCTCAGATGTGCTATGGCAATGTTGAGTGATATTCGTCACAGGATCTCTCCTTGCCATGTTCATGCAGCTCTCACCTCTCAGCTTTTCCATCAAAAGCAGGATCAGACCCTCAGGAAGCACACTGGTGACACTGGTGACAAAAGAGAAATAAATGCTGATGCATTTGTAGTCCTAGCTCTGAACTCTTCCTTTGTTCCTCTAATTGATTGTTTGCTGCCAATGTTTTCTGTAGCAAGGATGTTTCCTGAGCCAGAGGCAATGACACTTGTGCCTTTGGCCAGTCTCAGCTCAGTAAACTTCTTGGGTTCCGTAACAAGGGTCAGAGTGGGACAGGGACTCCCACAGACTCAGGTGGGGACATTGCCTCCAGCTCCTGATGCTGCTGACCTCTGTAGAAATCAGGTAGGTTTGATTTTACTGACTTCTGATGCTGCTGATAGAGAATGCTAAAAATTAAGGAGATGGATGAACCCAAACTGGGCAAAAATGCATTTGTTGTTCTGAATTGAAGCCCTCACTGGACAATAGCGAATGTAATTAAACGTATCACACTCCTGGAAAATAATTCCTGCCTGCTCCAACACCCCCTCCTGCAAGGCAGAATCCTCAAAAGGCCTTTTCTGTAGTGTTCTGCCCCAATTTCACATGGCACATGGAACCTTGTCCTTACCAGCACAAACTGACGTTGGAGAACTGACGTGAGAGGGGACCCTTTGGGAGGGATGAGGCAGTGCAGGGTTTTCAGGAGAACTTGTAGATAGCTGTAGAGCTCTATTGCCTCTCACATGTGAGTTTGGCCACACAAATACAGTAAAAACCTTAGTCTAGACTTAAGCTCTTGCCTGTTTAAGTTGACCTGATTAAAGAGCAATTTTTTCTGTTATTGAACCCCAAAACTTCCCTCCCTCTGCCTCTTTTCATCCCTCCTCCAGGCAGCTATGACCAGGATGGCTTCTCTGCAGGTCTGTGTCCCCAAGGTTCTCACCAGCTCCCTGGAGCAGCTCTGCTCTCAGAGATCCCTGCTGTGCTTGTGCCTCCAAGTCCTGTCCTGGATCTGATGAGAACCATCTCTGTTCCAGAGTAATTTCCAGATGAAGGAAAATGGTTGTGGCTGTGACATGTTGCACAGGCTGGCAGACAAATGGGTCAATGTTATCTTTAAAATAAGGAGGGTGTGGAGTACCTTTGCCCCTCTGCCTTGCCCCTGGTCAGGTGTGTGCAGAGGAAAGGGATGCTTTGGTTTTTTAGAGGGAGAGAAATCGTTTTTGCAGTGCTTTGAGAGAGGCAAAGATAATACCTACTCAAACATCCCTGAGTAATCCCAAATAATGCTGCTCTCTGAGTTTTTCCATTTTTTTTTTCCATGGATGGGCTAGGGATTTTCACAACCAAACTTCAAAGGTTAAATGCAGTGAAGTCAGCAGGATAATATGTGAATTTAACCTTTGGCTGTAGCTAGGTAAACCACTTAATTTCACCAAGTTTGCACTGGAAAAGCCTATATTTTGTGATTGTCAGAAGGACATAAATTGAGTGCAGGCAGGAAGAGGAAAACAGGTCAGGAAAATGCTCTTCAGAGTCTGCTTGTGAGTGCACTTCCCTGGTGTGACTATTTTCACGGTGATGTACATACAGATAACTTGACCTTCTCCAGGACTCTCCTGTGGGGCAGGATCCTTGAAAAGCTGAACAGAACATTCTTGCACTAACACTGAAATGCATTTTGCACTGCTGCTGCCGTGTCCCCGTGGGACACGAACTCACCCTCCAGAGCATGTGGGTGCAGAAGAGGGACCTGACACCAGCCATGGTAACTCTGGTCACTTCAGAGCAATGAGGCAGTAACAGGGTTGTTGTTGGCTGTATCACAACAATAATGAACTGGGCAGGTGCCATCCAAGTGTCTGTGCTGCAGTGGTGTCACCTGGTCTAACAGCTAAAAATACCCCCATAATAAAAACTAGTCCGGTTGCTATAGTCACAATGTTTTAGGCAAATCTCAGCTTTCATTAAAAAGGAAAGGGAAGGGAAGGAAAGGTTAGGCTCTCATCTTCCTGAGCTAGAGAAAAGTTTAAAAACCAAAGCAAACATGACCCTGCATTTCAAAGATCAGGAGTTAGACCCTACCCAGAAAAGCATACATCATCCACAAATTGTTATTAAATGCTGTTATTATTTATTGAGGGTTTTTTTTTTTTCATTATTTTAAAGGCTGCACTGTGATGGTGGGCGACTGCTGCCAAGATTTTAATCACTGAAAATTGGCAGAGCTTTGTAAACTGTTACACAATCAATGAAAGTTCTTCACAGCAGTTGGGAAGATCAAGATAGATATTGGATTAAACTTGCTAAATTAGTGCTAAATACAAAATACATGTGCACTGACTGCCTTGCTAGGTTTCCATATCAGGATCAAGACAAACTGAACTGTTTTTCCTGCTTTTTTTCTTTTCTACTTGTTGCCTGTGTGCTACTGAAGTTTCCAAAATATCCACTGACTTTGCATTGATTATAGTTTCTTATGGTGCATATTTGTTATGAAACTTATTATACTTTCTTATGCTTGCTGACTGAACTCATACGGAAAAAAAGTCCTTTTGTGCCTCTACCAAGTTTAATTTTGGGAAAAGGCTCTTCTGGGGATGTGAGCAAGAACATGATGATGTTGCTATGTCTGGGACCATACTTTAGTATCAGAATTTATAATGTTTAATGTCTACCTGGAGATTACTTATCATGTAACACATTTTGTTATATTTATTGAGTAGCAAATGGGTGAAACGTGATGTGAGCCCTTGTGCTGTGGAGTCTGCTGCCCCGTGGCAGTGAGCAGGAGGGACAGGCAAAGTGTATTGCTCTGGCAAGTGGGATGTTTGGGTAGGATTCCTTGCAGGAGCAGAGCCCTGCAGCAGGCAGGTGGCTGCAGCAGGACCAGACCTGGCTCCCATTCATTCCTGGCGTGGCCGCTTTGCCGAGCTTGGGGTTATTGGGATGTGACTGCATTTAGGGAAATTGGGGATGAAATTCTGATAAGCAGCAGAGGTAACTGCGATCAGGAGTGTTGAAGTCCACAGAGGGAGATGGTTGTCTACAAAGGGGAGTTGTTTTACCAAATAACCACTATTTAACAGCCTAAATCAGGTGCTTGAGACTAGACAGGGCAGACAAACACTGAAGTGTCAAAAATACCTTTGAAGCATTGTACTGTTTTGTCTGCAGCATAATTTCCCTGTGTAGTGGAGGAATGCAGACGTACCTGCCCGACTGGAGAGCAGGGAGAGCATTCTTATTTAAGAGTCCCCTCACTGTACATTTGGGTACTTAATGTCTTTTTCAGCATCTCTACGCCTGAATTCCCTCATCCATAATTCAGCCATAATTTGAGACTGAGGCGTTCTGTGATCCTGTACAACTTCTGCACATCACAGCCAGGTAAGGGACTATGAGGAGTTGTTTCTTCCACAGTGTGTAGAAAAATGAACCTGCACCCCCAACCATGAGGCAAAGTGATTGGAACAATAATTCCATTGGTGTTAATGACTGACTCAGCTTTTGACAGAGTTTTACACCGTTGTAACCAATAGCAAGGCTTGCTCTTTGCTCCTCTCTTGGCTGTGACTATTCCCCTCTGTTGCTGTAAGGAAGGGAAACTCTTCAGGAAGGTTGGCTCATCCAAGGACAATAATGATAGCCATAATATTTTCCATGTCTTTTTTTGGGAGGAGGGAAGGGGAAGGATGTGATTTTTTTAAAGCAATACCTTCATAAGTGGGGAAGTATGCCTGAAAAAGTGAATTAAGTTTACCATGAACAAGTTAGAGTTTATTATTAATGGTGATTGGTTTAGTTCTTTCAGCTTTTTGGAATGTGTCTCAGTGATAAGGGGTGTGCAGGAAAGCTTACATGATTAGAACCAGCAACCAAGGCCAGAGGGTGATTTCTTTTGCTTGGTGCTTTTTAATAACCAAGTAATTTCTTTGGTATCCTTTCACAGACAGCCAATATTAGTTGCATCATTTAAGGGAATCTTCTATCTCCTGAGGTTGTTTCCAATGATGTTATGATTTTTTCCTGGCTTATTTACTCCTTTTGTTTCATGAAGAAGTGGATTCTTGCCCTCTGAGTGGAAAGAATCTCAAATAGCTGGCTCTGGCTTTGCTGGGAGATCTGTAGTAATTAAAAGATGACCAGTCTAGTTAGGTGATAGGATGTAAATGTTCAACTCTGATTTCTACTTGAAATGTATCAGATAGATTTGCAGGAGAACTGACTGCTGAGTGACTCAAAATTATTCTACTACTGAGATAATCCCAGTCTGTAAAGGCTGAGTTTCTGGTTATTGAGAGACAGCTGCCCCTCCAAAAGTGCCTGTGAGGCAAAATCCTGAAAAGACCTGACTCACAGCCATTGTATGCAATATTACTGTCATCCAGTTTGTCTGTAAAAAATAGCGTCAGAACTGGATCAAGAGTGGCTGTGCAGGAGCTGAACGGTGCCTCAGTGAGACTGAGGGTGCTGAGTATCTGCTGGAGGCAAATGCAAACCCCACCCAGGATGTCAGCAGAGATGAGATGTATTTTGTGTAGCTGAAGGATCTGAGAGGGAGGCGTGGCTCAGCCGTGCCATTGTTTTTGATGTGCCTGCATCTGGTGACTGCAGCAGTGCCATGCCAAGGTGTGTAAGTTTGGAAGTTGATCCCGCCCGTAGGATGCCCCAGCCTTCTGCAGGCAAGTGAAGATATATTGTCCATGGGATTCCTGCATGTGATTCTTATTTAAAGGACAAATTTCCACCATTTTTATGTGGAAATTTTTAGGCACCACAGAGATCTCTCCTGGACTTTAGCTAGCCCCTCTAGACTAGCTGTAACACTTAGATAATTTAATGTACAAAGCTTCAGGTTGTTGTCATTATGCCCCTTCATGTAAAGTACTTTAGGAACAATTTGGCCAAGGCAGCAGCGATACTTCTGTGTAAATATGTCATGAGATCAAACCTTTTAATGTTCATAAAAAGGCAGGATGTCAGTTTAAGCTCTCGTCTATCCAATGCATCTGAGGTCTGCTGATTTATGGAGTACTGTAAATTGCAATCATATAAGCCTGTAACACTCTGGCAGCTATTTAAATAGCAAAAGTTTCTTCCAAAAACATGATATATGGAAGGCATAAAAGTTTTAAAGCAGGAACCTACCTTAATAGGGAAAGAGTATTAGCATTCATTTACTGACAAGAAAGAGTTGATTTTCTTTACAAGAAATGCTTCTTCCATAGCCACCCCATGCTTCATCAAGTCATTGCTTCAATCAAGTCATTGCTTTTCTGCTGCCAAGATCCTGGGCAAGATTTGCTTGCGGGGAAGTTGGGAAAGGTTAATATTCTCTGAATACTTGGCGACAGAGCTGAGCAGTCAGGGCATGGATTGGATTCCTGGTCCCCAGTAAAATCAAAGGCTAAACACTCATTTGCTGGTAAAACCAAACGAGATTTCGTGACCAGGAGGGAAATGGAAGAATGACAGAATAAATCAAGCTGAAGTGTCAGTCTGCAGCAGGAAGGTCCAAGGGCCAAATGTCACTCTCAGCACTCTGCCATTCACCATGGATGTTCTCATGAATCCTGCCCTCCCCCAGACATTTCACGTGGCTCCCGTGGGGGTGGGATGCCAGCAGGCAGGAGTGCAAATGCCTGCCAGTTTTAGGTGCATTAGATTGGCACTTCCGAGGTGATAAAAGACACAGGAGTCTCATGAGAAGGGAATAGGGGATTCAAGCAGTCTGCCTAACACGTTCATGTTGGCACAGAAACCTTTGTTTGTGAGTAAGCTGAAGTCTTTAACATTTAAAATAGCTCTTACCTTGCAGGCCATAAGGAAGTGACTGTTTATAGATATCCACACTCCAGGAGCAAGGAGGAATAGCAGAGCACAGGGCAGGAAGATGGACTGATGTGATTTTACTATCAGAAACTAGTTGCATATCAGAAAAAGAAAGATACTGACTTGCTATGTAACAAATAACATATATAATAAAAAATATTTACGCACAGGTAACTACAAGCTATTCTTGAGAGCAATTCTTACTCTTTAACATGTCACAGTAACTGACCCCCAATCAAGAGAATGTTAGAAAAAACTATTCTGTCAAGCTGGGACCTCTACTTGTTCTCTAGATCAGCTTATAATTTTGAGTACCTTAGGAGGATAAATATCCCGTATAAAAGGGTATTACTCTTGCCATTTTACAGATGTGCTACTTGTGCTCTTCCTCACAAGTGATTGGCCCAAAACTGCACAGACTTCTGTGACAAAGAGATAATTGGAAACATGAAATAGAAAGGAGAATGGGGAGCACTCTGTTCTAAATGAGGCCGGTTTGATAATGAGTGTAACTAATTCTTGGTTGTGATACAACATGGAAGAGAGCTGGGGTTTGGCGTTTGTAAACTCCCTGGTGGAAAGGAGCATAGAGTGGCAGCTCTTCTCCTAAGGAAGGTCATGGGGCTTCTTGCTTTCAGTATTGACAACAGGCTGGAAGGGAGAGGTGAAATCTTGCTTTTAGATATAAGTCTAGCACTGGACACTTAACTGACCTGTGTCATTTGGGAACAAATGGGGTTACTGGAGCCTCTAAAATAGTTGCTCACTAATAATGCTAAGAGCATTATGTTACAATAATGCTAAGAGCTCATGTTACAAAAAAAAACTCCTGTCCCTTTTGCACATATAAGACTAACGCTTAATTTCATTTAAGCTGAGGTACCTATTGTACAGCATTATCCTTCAGGTGTAACAGGATAACTGCTATGCTGATACTAAAGCTTGGAAAGGCCACTGAGAGGTCTCTGGGAATGGTGCAGTGGAGGAGAAGGAGGTGTCTAAAACAAGAAGGGTCCACACCTACACAAGCTCAGCATTTTGCATAGAAAGGTGTCATTAAATTCACTGAGCCTCCCTTGTCCTACTTTCTCGTGCTGCAGAAGGGAAGGGCTGTTCCAGCTGACAAGTGTGCTTTATTTAACTCTGGCTTAGTCCGTTTTTTGTAAGAAGCCAAATTGGAGGGAAGACCTGTCTGTTTAATCATTCCTGGGGCCAATAACGATGCTTGTTTAACCTGCTGGCTCTTACATGTAGGTACTGCTGTCCCACGTGCTCCACTTGTGCCTCCCTTAATTCTGATTTCTGTGTGGAGTTTAAGGTTCTGAAAAGGAGATGTAAAAATATTTGACTCAGCATATGGTGCTCATATTGATCATATCCCCATCTCCAGGCCAGCTTCTCAGAGAATATTAATTCCTATACCACACATAAATTTAGGGGTATATGAATTTGACTTATATGCTTGAATTTCTGTTCCAAAACAGGAATTTTGTGCTAGTGCTAATAGTCAGTTTTATTGGATTGAAACAGTTGAAGACTGAATTTTAAATGGATTTTACCTCAGTGGTATGGTGCAGAGTCTAGCAAGCATTGCCATGGGAGCTGTAGCCAATTTTCATCTCAGTCATGTCAGGGCAGGCACTCTTCTGTACTTTAGAGGGGGTCTGGTGAAGAGCCCATCTCCTGTGTAAGTATCACTCTCAGGGCCAGATCTCACAAGTGGCCTGGATACAGCTGGTGTTATGCCATTTCAAAGAGTTCTCTTTAGCCCAGAGAAGATATTGGTGGGTTTATCTTACTCCAAAATTCTGGTTTTACCAACTTCTAAAGACTTGTGTGCTGTAACAGGTGAGAAACCACCAAAAGCATGACAGGCGTTTTATTTGATGCTTTTTTGTAACTTCTCTGAGGTATTTTTTTTTAATTTCTTCTTGACTGTGACTTGTTATATCCTGTTTGCACAGACGTGAACCCTTCCAGCAGAATTGGGACAGTGGTATTAAAGCTGAAAGTATCCTCTGTATGATAATGTCTGACCACATCTCTCAGAGACTACTGAAGAAATATTTTCAGTGGCTATTTTCTTTCAGGTTTATATTGGAGTCTGCACCTCATAACATCTTCTTGAATCCAGAGCACTGCCAGAGAGCCAGTCCTGAAGGAATAGATGGATCACTTTAATAAAGTAATGATATTTCCCTTCTACCTGTTAGGAAGAAGAATATTGTTTTGGGGAATGATTTTCTTTTAAAGCTTTAGGACAACTTTCAATGTTGCTTACAGTCCTGTGTTTCTTCCCACAGGGTTTTTCTTTTGAACACTTTCAAATATGTGTGAAGGCCTTCCCTCAAATGTGAATAAGCTAAATGTGGATTTATTTCCAGTTCAGCACCTTCTGAAGCGTGGCATTTTCTGCCTTTTGGGCTGGCCTTCCAGTTGGCCTCAGAAAGCATCACAATAGAGTATTAACTTTATTGTCTCGAGAAATTATTTCTCTTGAACACTTCCAGTGTCCAGTATCTTAAAAGCTTTTTCTCACAGCTACATTTCCAAGCTGGTGACTCAGATGAAAAAANNNNAAAAAAAAAAAAAAAAAAGAAATGTCTTCATTTGAAGCTAAATGCAATCATTGTTTTCAAATACCTTTTACTTTCTGATGTGGTGTTTATGTACAAGAATGTATAGATTAGACCATAAAGGAAAATAGGAGTGCTCATGCTTGGTTCAAATACACTGCTTTGCCTGGCAAATCATAAGTGTCCTGTTATTTTGCTGTAATTGTTCATATTGTCTGCTGCCTGACATCTGGAGTTTTGCTGTGGCAGCAGCTGAAGCTTTGTGCTTCATATCCTTGAGCTTCTGACAATAAATCAAGAGGAACCTCTGAAGCAGCGACAGTTTGTGATGCACAGATGAGCCTGGTGGCACAGTTTCACAGAGACAGGAGTCTGGGAAAAATAAGGTCCTTAATGCCAGGCAGTGTCAAGCTAGGACATGCACACAGAGCTGGTTCATTCAGCTAGATTGTTGTATATTACTGTCTCAATAGATATGCATCGAAGTTTTAAGTTTCCTGTGGCTGTGAGCGATAGGTGGGAATGGCAGCATGGGGAAGGGCCTCAACTGGCAGAGCAGAACTCCAGTGTGTGCTAGTGCTGGAGCCGTCACTCACATGAAAACCAGAATTTGAGACAGATGTGGCGGAACTGCAGCTATGAAAACGTGTCTGGATATTTTTCACTCCTTGGAAGAGACAGAAAAAAAGCTTGAACTGGGACTTGGATGTTGCAAGTTTGCACTCAAGCTTCTGAAAATCTCTGAACTCGGAAGGACTCAGGATCTTAGAATTATAGTTCAAATGCAAATTTTGGATTCACAAAAAGCTGCTCTATTTTGCTCTGCTTCAAAGCTTAGGCTGGTTTGACCCCATTCTAAAAATGCCTTTTTCAGGCACACCAGATCTCCCTTGCCACAAGTCACAATCAGGACAGCGCTGCTGTGGCGCTACATGCAGAGAGCAAAGCCTAATACTCCAAAGAAAAAGACTAAAAATTTCCTTGGAGGAGAAAAATGTATCATCACCCACTCAACATGAGAGAACATGTTCATAAGGAGAGGGAAGCTGGTGTCTCTATCAAAGATGAAGCTATAAGTGATGTTTATCCCTTTAAACTCATGTTTACACTATGGGGTAACATGGATCCCGTCATAAATCTATGCCACTGACTTTGCTTTCAGGAGCTGTTCCTGGTTCATGTAAAAGGGAGGATTAATATGCTGCTCTACTACCTTAGTGATTTACACTAGACTTGGAATAAGATTTTGGACAGTCCTTAGTTTCTTTCAACACCAGCCAGAATGGAATAATTCCTTTGCCCCACCTGTATCTTAAATCCCATGCAGACTTTCTTCACGTTAGTTTGTATATGCACTGTTAGTATTATCAAATCCTCTGAATTCTTCAAAATTGCTGTTTTTCAATAATCCTTTGCTTGTTTTAGTTTTCAGCAAACACCTTCAGTTTCCATTAATCTGGAGTAAACAGCAAGCACCTCTCCCAGAATAAAAAGTATTCCTTGCCCTGTAGCAACTGTCTGAGAGGAGGCTGAGGGTCACTGCAAATGAGGGATTTGGGGACATCAGCAACAAGATACGTGGAGGTGCAATTGGTACTTGAACAGAGTGAGACAATGGCTTTATCCCAAATCAGTGCTGCTTTAATGGTCTACTTGTATTACAAAAACAGCCCCTATAAAATAACAAAACAAAATTCCAGCTCAAGTATTTGGTGTTTCTTTGGGATTTTTGCTGTCTTTCGGATAAGGCTAGCACAGAGCAGGAGAAGGTGATGCTTGCAAACTATCCTCTCATTAAACCCTCCCAACAGGATACTTTTGCACCTTCACCTGGTAGTCCACAACCCTCAAATTCATTTAATTTTATTTGTTTAAAGGATTTCTGAATTTCAGCAGTTGATTATTCTAAGGTAAGCAACAACATCCATCTCATGGCTGAATACCAGAGATATTTTTCCCTATTTCTTAAAAGCATTTTGAATTCTGGATGTGTCATTCAGTATGACCACAGTGCTTTCAGACTTCCCCTCACCTGAAAATTTAATAGCATACTCCCTATTCTATCACCTTGATAATTAACGAAAATTTTGATAACACTGTGAGATTTGGGAGAGTCCTGCAGCATCCACGAGTAGATCCTTATGTACCGTGATTTTTCCATGGGAGAACAGTCTTTGGATACAGCCACCCTGTCACTCGCTGCTTTACCTATCACAGAGAAAAATTTTAGCAAGAGATTTTCCCTGGTTTGTTTCTGAGACTGGTGAGTGAAACAGCATTGAAGGTCTTGCTTTCAGATCGATGATAGCTGCTGTTTTTACCTCCAGAAGGTGTGTTACTTGCTGTAGAAATAAAATACATTTCCTTGCCATGCTTTCCTCTTAACAAATCTACTGCTGGCTGCATCTCATCTCCTTGTTATCTTCCTGATTCTGACAAATGGTTTGATTTGTTTCTGCAGGAACTGGAGTTAATCCAGTTGATTTATAAATCTCCCGGCTATTCCTTTTTTCTCTATTTAAAGAACTGCACTATGCTGATCTTTTTTGAGTCTTTCAGTAGCTTATCCTTCCTCTGTAGGATCATAAAGATGAATGCTAATTGTTCTTTGATAGCTTCCACCAGCTCTTTTGGCAGCCTGGATAGTGTTTGTCAGGCTCTGTCTGTCTGAAGGTTTGCTCATTTCATTACCAACCATTTATTTGCAAAGTAATGTTTTAAGTAAAGGTTCATTCAGAAAGACCTCTGAAATTGCAGGGCTCCCCTCTGTAGATAATTTTCCTTTGTTCATTGTTGACATTTTCTTTCTCTTTGTACTTCTTTCTCTTCCTGATGTTTCTTGAGACCGATTCCTTATTCTTCACATCTTTTACAGCTGTGTGCCTTGATAGCTCTGATTTTGTCCATACATTCTTTTTTAGTGAAGAATCATATCTTTCTTGCTGTTTATAAATTCTGTATAACATTAACTACTTAAAATAATTTATCTAAGGGAAAAAAGGAAACACCTCTCTCGATACACTTCTCTTTTCCAGCCTTTCTTAAACTTTCCTGGGTTGTCCTCATCCCACACTTACTTATGTGAAGCTACTATTTTTTCAGCCACACCATACATGTTTTCTGACCATTATCCATGGTGTATCTTCTCCATTCTCCTCCTTCCCTCCAGACAAGAGCTACCAGTCATGGGCAACTGCTTGATGCTGGCTGCCAGGCTTGGCTGACTTTGGTGCCCAACAAATTACAGAAGTTAGTGATTGGACTTTTCTAAAAATGTCCTCTTGCTTTCACTTTGGCAGAATCTTTTCCCTAAACTGAAACTTTCACTTTGGCAGAATCTTTTCCCTAAACTGAAATTGAATTTATGAGTATTTTGATGCCTCTAAAACCACACTCTCTAATGGTTTTACTGCATTTTGAAAAAAATTCACCCAGATCTAATTGCATTACTGGAAATGACCGGAGCGCTATAATATACTGGGAAGAGTTTCAGTGGTCTCTGAGAAATCCTTTATTCAGAAACAGCCAAAAAGGCTATCTAATGCTTTCAGGAACGATCCTCTGGAGAGCTTTTTCAATTAAAGGGAGTGGGGAAAAGTCATGAGAAGACTTAACTCTGGGGTACATTCAAGAGAGAAATTTGGGCTACAGGGATGGAAACTGTGTTAGTTGCAAGGCAAAAAAAAAGTGTATTTAAAGGTCAGGAAACAATTTGTAGTTCAAGACCAAAAGCTCCTGAAAGCTCTTAATTCGTGATGTTATTACCCTCTGTGAAGCAGGGCATTAGCACTCCATGTTGCCCTAATTAGTTTACCAGACCACATATTCCAGGTAAATCGTGCTTGCAATTGGCCTGGTGCTTGTTTGTGATTAACAAGCATTCAGATGAAAAATTGAATGTCATGTGAGTACTACTCCAAGCTCAGTAAATGTCAGGTAGTCGAGACAGTCAGGGAGCAACAGCAAAACACAAGGGAAAAAAGCACAAGCTCTGAGTAAAAGGAGTCTTCTAGAATTTCTGGCCCAAAATAAGAGGCTATGGAAGCAGAGAGAGTCTAGTGAGGCATTGTAACTTAAAATATTAATACTGACAAAGAATAGAAGAACAACTCCACTTACTTTATCTCAAGCCATTAGCTTTGATTTAGTGCAACCAGGGAAGCCTTTTGGTACTTTCCATGCTATCTTCACACTCCAGCTTAATAGCATTTGTTTAAATGAGGAGTGGTCCCTCAAGCAATATTTCTCTTTAAGAGGCAAGTCCCAGCACAGAGTAATAAGTAAACTGGGAACAATATATTTTAAAAGAAGAAATAGATTCTGCCAGCTCAATATAAGAAAATATTTATTACACATAATTTCTCAACTGTTTTCTGAGTAAGCAATATAAAATGATCCTTATGAACAGCAAAATGGAAGGAAGAAGAGAGTGTGTATCATTATGGGGGGTTTAATCTTCTATGTGTCTGCCTGTTGTTCTGAATGAAGTCTTTACTTTCATGAACTAAAGGCATCTACCTTGGATGTCTCAGAAATTTTAATCCCCAAATGACCTTTGTTTTAACACTACATCTACCACACAACTACATCTTCCCTTTCATGTTTTGCTTTCTAATAAATGACAACAAGCTTTGTGACTTTAAGGGAAGGAAAGAGGTGCTAGTCTAGTCTTGTCTTGTCTTGTCCATGACCAAATATTTTCCATCCCATTGAGCTGCAGGTGTGATGACACTTGGCAGAGTGGAAATGGAGTTGCTCTGTTTTGTGCTTGCATTGCTACTTAGGTCCCAAGTGAGAGTGTCTGTTTGCTGTAACTTATTAAAACTCACATCACCAGCTCCTTGCAGTTCATAGTTTCTTGTGACTTTTCTGATGTTTGCCTCCTCAGAGAAGCAAATAGGCCAAGTGTGAAACATGGGCTTAAAACATGTGCATCATGTAATAGTAACATAGTTCAACAGCCTCAAAAAAGCGGCTTTTTTTTTTTCTTCTTTATATAAACATATTAAATTGGTATTGAGTTTCCAGGGCATCATTTTAGCTGTAGCTAAAAATACAATCAGCGCACCACATTTTGGCAGGTTTAACTCAGCAAAATTGTTTATATGTGAAATGTTTCCTGCTGAGTGTCACAAGTAATAATTTAGTTTAGAATGTGGCACCCCACAGATCTAAAAAGCACTGCTGTGGAAGGAAGATGTTGCTCCCTCCCCTCTTTCAAATGTTCTGGTAACTTCTTTCTTTTCTGTCACTGTGAGCCTGGTAATCCCTTTGCAGACTGAGATGCAGGTATTTTACAACTGCATTATTAAATTAGTTAAGTACTTCCTTTCTTTTACCTCCATGGAATTATGACAGAGTGCTCTACCTCTTGTTCCTTTTTGTATTACTTTTATTAGTCACAAGAACATCATTGAACTGATTGACGCAGTTTCTTAGAAATGTATGTATTTTTTTTTTAAATCTAATTACATGTGGTTTAAATTCTGTTCTTTTTGTTAATGTAATCAGACATTTTTGCTTTGCTTATTGGAGAGTGGTTGCTCTCTTAGAGCTGATGCCTTCAAGTTGTTACAATTGCCATTTTTATTTCCTGAGACTTGCTCATATTTTTTTTTATTTCTCCTTAATGGGAAGGGTTTCCAGTGGGTTTATCTTTCTTAGCTTAGTTCTTTGTCTAAGAACTTGTGCAAATTGGACAAGGATGAACAAAAACCGGTCCAAACCTGCCATACTGGGAGTATACTGGAAAAGTTAATACCTGAACCTAGAACGCTACACTTCCCCTCAATATGCAATGGGACATTGTCCCTGTGCCTGGGAGGACAACGGGAAAGTCCTCGGTGACTCTTCTTTCACTCTTGACAGGGATGCAGCTGATAGGAAAGGGTAAATGGTTCTTTCAGTGAC
>VYZQ01027491.1:9860-23649 GCA_013400655.1 Mystacornis crossleyi | reverse complement strand
TTTTTTTTTTTTTTTTTTTTGGCTACCTGTATGTAATAAGTGTCCCCAAACTTTTCACAGCAGAAAATATCATGAAGCTGCAGAGATACTATAGCTCTGCTGAAGACTTTGATGGGAATGACAAGCCACCAGATAGTTTTTGCACTCCTTTGGCATGTGGGTGTCTGAAAATGTGTATCTCAAGTGTTTCTAACACCCCAGCAGAATTTATACCCTTACCCTTAGGGCTGTCCTGAAATCTAACTGCTCAGGAATATTAGGTATCACTTGGTGTATTGAGAGATCTTTATGTATTGATTAATTTGGACTACCTTGGACCTATAGCTCATGACTTTTTTAGAGTTTGCATTTAATTTAATCCCATGAAGCCATTGTATCGACTGGAACAAAATGGGCAGAAAAAGTATGAATTTCTGTTCATTTGAGAATGTGTTGACAAGGGATTTTTCTATTTAACAAAGTCTTCTCAGTCAAAACTGATGAGAAGCAGATGATATTGTCTTTATTGAACAGATTGCACTATATAACATATATCTTAAACAATTTGGGGCATGTCTTTCATGTCTTTTAATTCCAAAAGTGAATATTTATATCCTATGGAGTCACAATTAGTTCTCAATATTCATTCTTTTCAAAAGGAAGTCCCAAAAAATTGGCCCAAATATCTTAGGTAATTACTCACAGAAATAAAAGTAAGCTGAACTCCAAGAAATTTATGAGTTATTGAGCCAATTTCAAATATTTTCAGGAGCTAGATTTTCCTGTATCCCCATTATTTTACTGGATAATGCAAGTATTGTCACTCCAGTGATAGGTGGTTATAATATATCTGCAGACTGTTGGCAGGAGAAATACTTTTAGGCAATTTTAGGGGAAATGCTCATCAACCCAATATTTTTAGTGTTATAAAAACCAAACTGAAATGAACATTCATTTTCAAAATGGTAAATGTGGCTTATATCTTTCTTAAAATTATAGAAAGAGCACCTTCAATGCACTCAATGCATAAGTGGCTAAAAGTTCAGAAATTTTATTTGGTTTGGGCTTGTCCAGATATATTAGATTAGAAAGAGAAAGTTGGTATAAGCTTTGGAGGTCTCCTTCTTCCCTTGCCCTTTTCAAAGTCTTTGCTCTCTTGAAATTTCATTGTTTCTTTTCTTTGTACAACCAAAAAGATGGGGGTGGTAGCTGCCGTAGAAATCTTCTCTAGCAATATAAATGGTGAGTGGAAATATTAAGGAGTTGTTGGTCAGGAGAAGAACTTTAGACAAGAGAAATGAACAAAAAGAAATCACAAAAGGAGAGCATACGTATAGTAGTTTCATTTTGAATTTCAACCAAAATATGATGATTGTTTGAGTACAATTGCACATGAAGTACAAAAAGCATCCATACATCTCCTTCCAGGAACAGAAATAATGTTGTTTAGTAGTAGCCTTGCATTTCTCAAGGTCCAAGCATGTGACATAGACCCAAAGTTATTCAACACCATGCTGGTAGCAAGGTATTTACAGCAGAATGAATCGGAGCTTGCTTGATCTTACAAATTCTTACAAATAAATGTGTTTCAGTACAAGGTGTGCTCATAGCTAAGAATGTGCTGTGCTGCAGTTTGCTGTAGGTTTTTACCTAGTCACGTCTGTAGCTTCAGATACATCAAGAGCAAAATGGAAATTGTATGCCCAAATCCTGCATGCAGCTTTGGAAATATCAGTTGTCTCTTAATCTTAGTTTGCCAGAGGGCCAAGAGACTTTCATTGGCAAAAAAATGACTGTTCCTCAGATGGTGTGGGTTGAAAGGACAAATTGAATTGACATTTACTTTCTTTAAAGCTTCAGCTATGGGAAATGTCCCTTTATGGATAAAATCCAGTCTTAAACAAGAGAGAAATGGGAACCCCAGTTTTACTTACTAAAAAAGCAAACAAAAAACCCCAAAGAAAACAAACCCAACTGACCTGCCAAAAATCAACCCTCCAGATAATAAATTAGAACTGTTGCAGCTGCGCCATTATGACTTTATCTAAACTTGTTAATGTCATAGCAAAGGGCATCACTGCTCATCAGTATAAAACAGAAGCAGCCTTTTCAGACTGGTTCAGATGACTTCAGCCTGTTATTGTTGAACAACTGCCTGAGCAAGTTCTGCAATGCATATCTAATATGTGATCGCCAAATATTATAGATCTACCTCTTGTGTCAGTGAGTTTCTGCCAGTTGAAGAGACCATCTTATACTTCAGTAAACTGCATACCCAAACAGGAGAAAATGAAAAGTTCTCCATTTCTGTGCACTGAAGAGATTGAATTAGGCCTGGGCTATGAAAAAAATGAATCCATTAACACATTTCCTGTAATTCTGGTTCTGTATGAGTTATTAAATGGAAATTACAGTTTTAGAAAGGATGGCCTACAGGTATCTCTTTATTGCAGACCTTTATGAAGAGTGAAATAGGGAAACATTTCTCTGGGAAGCAGTGCCAGAGAAGTGTTTAAAGTGGTTTCTTTTAATAGTGCTGAAATGTAGGAAGATCGGTGAAGAAATTAGTTTCCTATGGAAAAATAGGAAATATTTTTGGATCAGATGTCCAAAGACTAGCCATTACACACCCGAAATATTATCTCATCTATGAAAATGTGCATGAGCTGAGCTTTCAGAAGAGCTCCAGATGCTGTGGATTATTTAAAAAATTTTACCATATCTTGGGACAGAGACGAAACTGAGACAGACACGATTGAGATAGATCCTGCAACTTAGGACAGCAAAGGGCATTTACTCCTGCCTGTTTCCTTCCATCTTCATGCCCAGATGTTTAAACAGCCTGGTTTGCTGTCAGCAATGCTCACTCACATTCTTGTGTTCACTAGACATTAGCAGTGCTGGGCTGACATCCCTATTCCTGGTACAGAGCATTCCTGAATGGTTTTGGTTCCAGCTGCTGCCAGCTTGACCAGCTTATATCCTCTCTATGTTTTGGCAAGAGATTCAATCCACACTGAAGCCCCTGGGGTGCACTGGAAAGGTTTTCTCTTCCTTCTCCTCCATTCTCCTTCCTCTCTTGGGTGCTGTACTCTGCAATCTTGTGCCTATGAATATGTTTTTATATATAAGTATTTTTCTTTAGCAGTGTGAAGAAAATATACTCTTGTGTAAGTATTTTCCAGATTGAGTCTTAAATCTGCAGAGTAGTGTTTCCCTGTGCTGTTGAATATTTATCACGCTTTACCCCAGAGATGGTTGTATTTCAGGGAAGAGCTGAGTTGATATATCAAGGCTATGAGTCTTGCCAGCACTTCACTGCATGTGCAGTCCTGCTGAATATAACACGGCACCGGTGCAACTGAACTTCTCACTGGTGTGAGCATTGACAGGGTCACCCCCTGCTCCTACAAATGTTCAAGGAAGGAAAGAGAAATATTGATTTATAGAAAGAGCTGCTGAAGAAAAAAACCTCCATGAAGTATGTTAAAATATTTGTAAAAATTACTTTCTTTCTGAATGCTACAGCAGTGCCTTGGAACTTTTCGCAACTGAAATAGTGTTTACTACCAAACACGTTGCTCAGGAGATGTGCCAGCACCATGAAAATAGCACTGGCACTGGCCCATCTCTTCATCTGTGATATTTATCACAGAAAAATATTCAGAATCTTGACTGTGAGTTCATGCTGTGGAATACAATGAATGTAACATCCTGGAAACAGCAGAGCAGATACAGTTGAGCTCTATAATCCAGTGCAGTATCCATCACAGTGTGAAAAGGAGACCTGCTGATCTTGAGAGACAACAATATATGGAGCAGAAATGTTCCAGGTTTTTTTGCTGGATTGAGAAGAAATCCATAATTTCACAACCAGTGAAAAATCATGATGAAGTAAATTATACTTTTATTTATTCTTAACAGACACTAGAGTCTGTTGCCATATGCCATAAAACATGTCCTATGTCTTTTTAGGTGTCTAATCCTACTGCAGTTGTTTCTTACTGGCAAATGATATGAGATGGTATGAAAAACTGACAAAGAAATGTTTTATTAAAAGACTACTTTTATACTCCATAATTTGAAGAGAAAAAGCAAGCATAAGTGTCTTTATACAAGGGTAAAACATAAACCCATTCTTCATGTTATTTCTATTGATTAAATGAGGGGTTTTACTAATTTAAATTAGTGCAAATAATACTTGGATTTTAAACAGAGAAAATTCTAATATGATGGCTGTAGGTCAGTACTTTTCTTCAGTAGATGTATTGGGTTGTACTCATGTTTTTACCCCAAGAAATACAAATAGATGTTGCAAAGAAACAGAATTATATCACCTCCTTATACTCAACTTTATACATAACACTGTAGTTCCCAAAATTTCCTGTGCAGATGAGTGATAATATATGTTCGTGGTCAGTAATACAGTCAGATACCAATTCATGAAAAAGTTTTTATTTTAAAAGAAATATCATGTGATCATGCAGGAAAGTTATCAGTTCCCTATGCGTAGATATATAAACAAACTGTGACCTCTGACTCAAACAAGAATTTGATATGCAATTTTTGCAGTTCGATCTGGTTTCTTCTAGTTCTGCCTTTTGAAGGCAAATAGGTACGAGAGAGATTCATAATAGTATTTGCATCTATAGTCAAGGATATATTTCCCCAGGATGGAGAAAAACCGATCTCTTAGATCTCAAGATGAGTAGAAGATCTTTGCTTGAAGAGAACGGCTTTAGGCAGTCCCTTTGCGGTGTTGTTTTGCATTCTGTTGGTAGAATTAGCATACCATGAACTTAGGGTGCCATTTCCCAGCATGACCGGATGGAATGGTGCACTGGACCTATCTGATTCCCCAAGCATCTGCTGCAGGCTGCTCTCAGACCTGAGGGGAGATAAGAAATTATTTTCCACTTGAAATCCCCTGGGGCTTTTTGTTTTGAGAGTGACCAAACACCAACAGAGGGGATTTTCTCCTCAGTGGTTCCCACCTCCCTACTGAAAACACTTTGAGGAGGGAGCTCTTGAACTCGTTAGAAATCTCCCAGTGATGTAACTGGTGTCAAATCAAGTCTCAAGTGGACATGGTGGTGGCATCACATGCAGGAACAGAAGACTGCACTGTACCACCTTTTTGGCTGCCCACAGTATGAAGAGTGCTCATTATTCTCTTCTCCCGAAGTTTTTTATGGACAATTCCAGATAATGAAAAACAGGATACAGATATATATTTGAAATGTATGTTAGTGAGTATTTATTTAAAGTTTTATAGTGATTGCATAAAATACAGGGAAGAGTCTCCAGATGTTGAATGCACTGCACAAATTCAGTGAAGTACTGATATATATTAGCATCATTGTCAATTGTTATGAGCACTAACCAATTCAATCTTTCATTGCCCATTGTGCTTGAGTACTTTGACTTAATGATCCCCATCCTGGAGAGAACTCTATTAGCATTTGCAGATGTCTCTCTAAATGTAGGAGTGAGAAAAGCTTTAGGATGTGAAATAATCAGGCTATATACTGCTAGTCTCTTGCTGCTAGTGGAGTATTTGAAATCCTCAAATTGGATTCTTTTGAATGAATACCGAATTTTAAACTCCAGCTTGCAATTCTTTGTCACTCAGTTAATCGAGCATGCTTGAGGGTGGCTAAATTTCATCTTCAGGAAACTCACGTGTTTTAGAGATTCCAATTTACATCCCATAATTAGAGCATCATGAGAGCTCTGAAAGGGTGCTAAACTTGTTACAATGCTTGATCAATAATGTATTGCATTTTAACTGTTGAATAGAAAAGGCTGCCCTTTGTTAGTCGAGGTGTTTTATGAACAGATGCTTCCTTTTAGGATTTATACAAGTCTCTATTTTTTTTCCTTTCCTATTTGAATACAAAAATCTGTTGTACATTTTCACTGACCTATTAACTATCTATCAGTTCCACTGAATGGGCTGTATTAATGCAGCTATACCGTTCAAGGTCAAACTGCTGTAAATAGTAATTCAGCACGGTTCAGAGTCCCAGATGATGTCTGTGTGTAATAAGGCAAAAGAAAGCACCAGCGATGACATTTTACACAAACAATCTGCTCAATTCTATTGCTGTATCAGGAACTTTTGGTGTCTCTGCAATGTCATCTCGTTTTCCACATTGTTTTAGAGGCTTGGTTTTTGTTTTTTAGGGTTTTTTTGGTGGTTTTTTTTTTTTTTTGTGCATTTCAATTATGGCTTTTATTCAGCTGTACCATTTAATTCCTGACAGTTACTTTAGTTTGACAGTCTCTGATTTAGCTTTTATCTATTTCGCAGCAATGTCAAGAGCAGCATGATAAAGTGGGCAACTTTGATTGAATATAAACAGGATCTGGACAGTTCAATAAAAGTTCCTTGCACGTTTAATTCCTACCTGTCAGTGTATCACCAAAAGCACATAAGAAGATTTATGATGATCTTGGTTCACTTCCTTTAGCTCACCCAAATGCAGTCTGTTAATGGTTTATGTTTTATGCATATTAATTGTGCTGCAAGCTATTTTTGTGTGGCAAGACAAATTAGAATTGGATTGAAAATATTTTTAGCCATATTTGTGCATTATAAGAAAGTATCCCCTGCATAAAAGGCCCGGATGAGCTCTGCATGTTACTGAAATGTTAACTGAACTTCTCAAAACCATGTCAATTTGCTGATGTCCTCACCGTATCAATTGTTTCATGTATGAATAGGATATAAAATTAACCAGCTCTCTGTTTTTATACCACCTATTTAAATCTATGGCCTTATTGTGGGGAACCTGATGAGTCTAAAGTTCACATCTCCCTTTATTTGATTGAAATTTACTTTTCACTAATGTAAGTAAAAAGAACATCAAATCAGTATTCCAGAATGTTACTCATGGATGGATATTTTTTCAAGTTGATGTATACAAAATATATGAAATGGGTACTTTAAACATGTCCATTTGAGAGCCCCAGCTCTAGAGTTTCTTTGAAGATACAACCTGTGCTTTTACTATTGTGTATTTTGTTTTGAACATTATTTGACACTGGTTTTGTGTTACTTCTAAACAATGGCTGACATCTTCTAGATCTTTGCAGGGCTATTTTTGCTTTAACCTTGGTGGGAGCTGGACTTGTTTTTGTTAAAATTCTCTGTATTTTTTAACAGAGAGGAATGCTGGGATCAGTCAGCAAATTCACAGCCTCTCAAGTAGCAGTGACATTGCAATGATTCAAAACTCAGCCTGTTTGAGGCTGTTGCTCAATGAGAGGTTTCAGCTTCATGGAAAGGGTTGGGTTAAGTGACCACATTATTCTTTTCATTTCCCCATGAGTGCACAGACCATGCCCTGTGTTTTACTTATTATCTAGACAGCATGGAATGATATGGACACAAACACTGGCCCAGCAGTTAGTGAAACACTGGTAGGTAGTATTAGAACACAGCTGGACCCTGGAACCAGAGCAACAAACCCCTGTGTGCTGTTACCTTCTATTTGTTGCACATCAGTCTCTCTGAGCTGTGTCTCTAAGAGCAGAACATGCTATCACCAAGGAGGAATGTCCAAGGTACAGGCTTATAACATTTCTGCATCCTATTCTCATTTGATTTCTCCTTCAATAACAGTACAAGCAAAACACTTGCAAATCCAGCTCTTGTATAGGCTTGGATTTTCTGATGGGTTGTCTCTTTCTAAATGCTACACCATCAGGGCTTAATTATAAAATAATTGCAGTGGGTGCATTTTTCATCTGCGTTTTCACTATTTTATGTCCTTTTGAGAGTCTAAGTATTTGAGTCTGATGGAAATGAACAAAAGCAATAAGAATTGAAATACATTTCTATTTTTCTTTTAAATTAGCTTTCTCTTTTTTCTTAAATACAACTAACAAAGTTCCCAGCTGATTAGAAGCAAATTTGAAGTCAGTTTAAAGATAAATGTTCTTTTCTTCTTACCTCTAATTTTGCCTGAAACTAGCAGATGAGCTAGCTGGAAAAACATTGATTTTTTTTTTAACTGACTGCTTATGAACTTGTCCAAACAATTTTTAAACCTGCTGTTACCATCTGCTTTGATAAGCTTGTGTCAACAAATTATAACCACATAAAAAAGGACCTACTTTTATCCAAGTATCTCATGCCAGTGTGTTTCTCATTCTATTGGTGGGAGCTTGGTGAGTAAAGATTCTGCATTCACATTGTCAAATGGTGTCCATGACTGTAAACCTCAGTCAAGCTCTTCCCCAGTACAGTGTGGAGTACATTTTATTTGTTTAATTGGTGTTAGAGGCTGTGATATCATGGTTCACTAGATGATAGACGTTGTGGTTTTCAGCAGCTCTTACTTTAATGCACTATGTGGAAGTGAGAATCTGGCAGATCTAGGTAGCAGGACTAAAAGCTTAAAACTGGTATTGCTAAAAGACTTGTTGGCTAGGGAAGTGTTCCTTAAGGAAGAGCCTCATCAGGGAAAATTCAGCCTGGGCAGGGAAAACTGGCAGCTTAGTGGCTCATGAAAATAATTTCAAATTTATATTGCCAAATTGAGTGGGTTGGTGTCTGATTATGCTGTTAAAGATTTGTTCCTTCATTCATACCTGAAAGGAGTTTGTAGCCAAGTGGGGGTCAGCCATTGCTCCCAGGACACCCGCAACAGGACAAGAGAGCATAACCTCCAGCTGCACCAAGGAAGATTCAGGTCGGTCACCAGGAGGAATTTCTTCACTGAAAGGGTGGTCCCAGCACTCCAACGAGCTGCCCAGGAGAGTGGTGGTATCACCACGCCTGGAGATGTTCAAGAAATGACTGGGTGTAACAGTGCAATGGTTTAGTTGACAAGGTGGGATCAGTCAAAGGTTGGACTTCATGATCCTGGAGTTCTTTTCCAACCTTAAAGATTCTGTGATTCTATACCCTTTCCCTTCCTTTTCTGCTCTGTCCTTGGCACACTACATTTTTCTCTGCAGAAGCCCTTTTGGAGCACTATTTTCTGTGCTATTGCCAGCCAGGACCACATTTCTCTGCAACAGCACAAAGGAGAGTAGGAAAGATTTAAATTAATGAAATAGTTTGGTAGTGGTCAGAATAGCATTGCGAAATCAGAGAGCTTCTTATTCTTTAAAAGCTATCCTTAAGCTGAATGCAATTCTGCCGTGCTCAGAAAGGCAGAGAAGTGGAGATAACCAATAGTAATGAAAGGACAAATAAGGATGGATGATTTTTTTTTAGCTTTTTTTTTTGCACAGAAGTTCTCCATCTGCAGCTCCCAAACCACCTGTGAAATGTAGGAGGTTTCTGCTGGGTTGCAGCCAGGAGCTGTTGTGTGCCTATGATGTACAATACGCCTACTCCTAAAACTGTCTCAAAATCAGTGTCACAAAAAATTCAAGGAAAATGCAAAAGCAGTGAAACCTCCTGGGTTGCATTTATCCAGTGACAAAATGCAATCCAAATGGGATTCCTCTCCCTGCATCCCACAGGACAGGCATCATGGGAAGGAGACATCACACTGAAATTCAAAGGGATGGGGCAGGGGTTGAGAGCAGGGGAAGGGAGAGCAGGGAGTTCTGGGCAGGAGTGCGTACAGAGGGTCTGAAACCAGAGTGAAGTGAAAGGGAGAAGTGAGAACCCAGTTCTTTGGAGTGGCACTGAGCTCAGATGAGAGATTAAGGGGAAAAGAGAGGAAATAAGGGGGCAAAAGTAGAACAGGTATTGATCTGGTAAAGGTTTGGGTACAGGAGAGGGAACCTGGAAGTGGCTGAGCCAAAGGTGGAAACAAGGCATTAGGCTGGGGCTGTGGGGAAAAAACTGAGTAACATGAGTAACATCCTGGGACAGTGGTTGGGATGTGAAGACAAAGAGGAAGAATAAATCTAAATAGTGTGTGAATTTGGGAATTAATGTTATTTGATAATGGCATTTGAAAAAGTCTGTAAAATCCTAAAGAGAGGAACTGAGGACCAGGAAGAGGCAGAGACATGAAGTGAGGGTCCTTTCAAAAGGGTCCTTTCAAACCTTTGAGGATGCTCAAGGGAACCAAGTTCATTGTTTTGTCTGCAAGTATCTGTGAAATCTAAAAGCAAAGTTTGTCTCCCATCCCCTTTTGAGAATTACTTTCAAAGAATTAAAAACAGATAAGTAATCCTAGTAAGCAGTGATAGATGATCATTGAAGTTGCAGATGTTATAGAATGTCAAATTAATGTCCATCTTCATATGGATATTAGGATACTATTATGAGCAAAATTATTAATTTATTTTTTACCTTTGTAAATTTTTTTTTCCTTTTTCTAGCACTCTGGATAATGTCAGGTAACAGGCAATATTTTTTCCAAGGTCTCATCCCTGAAAACTCGATTTCTATTCAAACAAAGTAGAAGATGCTCAGTCCATTGCTCTGTCACACACTGACCTG
Organism: Mystacornis crossleyi; assembly: GCA_013400655.1. Lineage (NCBI taxonomy): Eukaryota > Metazoa > Chordata > Aves > Passeriformes > Timaliidae > Mystacornis > Mystacornis crossleyi. The sequence goes on along the minus strand of VYZQ01027491.1, from coordinate 13,256 downwards.
GCTCCTTAGGTGTGGACGCAGCTGAGAGAAGGGTGCATCCCATCTGCTGGAGCTCATAAAACTGGATCTGCAGTAGGAAATGATCTTTCACTGGGATTTAACAACTACAGGTACTGAAGAGAAGCTCTTGGTTATATTTATGTCTTATGCATGTGCTATGCCTGCTCTAATAAACAGATCTTTCTTGTGCTGCCGGCTCCTACTTAGGTGCATTTATAAAACCAAGTTACTCTTGACTTCCCATCAACCTGCTTCCTGCAGAAATAAATGGGTTTGTTTCCTTATGCAAAAAAAATTAGGTGGAAAAGCACGTAGAAAATAAGTGAAACTATCAAGTCCTTTCAAATGGATGTCATTTGGTGTGGGGTGGAGTTTTTGCAGCCATTAAATACTTGTAGGTTTTGTGAATTAATGAGGTGTTGGTGGCTGAAGAAGGAATGTCACAAGGAAGTAGTCCCTGGGAGTCAGCCTGGGTGATTGATCCATCTATTTTCTCCTCTAAGAGCATCACACACACACACTAATGAGAGAAAATGTGCATCAAACTCTGCAGTTTCTTTTGGACTTTGGAAGCAAAATGGAGGTACATAGAGAGAGGGAAAATATGGTGTTCAGTCATGCTATGATTTTCTACTTTTACTAACTGTATAAAACCTCTTTTTAAATTTTATTTTTATTTTTAATAAAGTCTTCTTCTTCTGTGGATTTCTGGTTTAACCCTACACGAAATCTGGAAGGAACCTCCCGCTTCCCAGAATAAAATTTTAAAGTGAAATGTTTTCAGAAACCATGGGGAGCAATGATGGGTGGAATAAAGTGAAATTTCTTTTGACAAGAAGATGACAAGAGATGAGACTGGAGAGATTTATGCATACTTTGGGATTAAAACCCTAAACTGATACATCTCATAGCTGTCTTGGGATAAGGCATTCACTCTATATGTGCAGTGAAAAGTTACTTTAATGATTTTAACATTTACCCACTAAATTTTTCTCCTTGATGTATAATTCAAAATGCTATATCAACTCCTCTAAGGTTAGACACACTTTCATTTTTATGTGGAAGTGGATCACCAGGTTGTTGTATCACTGTGCTCATCTCAGGGCTGGGTGGAAGGTTTTAGTCAGGAACAACCTTCTGTGGCAAAAAGATTTGTGCCAAGTCAGTTCTGGTGGAAGATATTTAAAATAATGATTTCTGATGCTGAGTCACAGTGCTGTCACAGCACTATTAATAATAAACTGGGAGAACATTTGTCTTGCCATATGGGATGGAAGCAGTCCAATGTCTGCCTCTGGTATTGGATGGCATTATATAATGTTGCAGCATGAGGCATATACATTTTCTCTTCCTTCCTATCCCTCCTTAAGTGCACAAGACAGATTTCAACTACCTTAAGGAACGAAGTGTTGTTAGAGAGAGTTGTTTTGATTTCTTTTGGGAGCTGTGGCAATTGTCAAGGATTCCTTCCCTGTCTCAGTCACTCGTAAGGAGATTTAGTTAAACTGTGTTAAATTCCGTGCCCACGTTCATAGTCAGAAATAAAATGTTCTCAATTTGATTTTATTTAACTTAAATCACTTAAGAAGGTAAAGAAAATTTAATCAAGGCATTTGCAGATCTTAATGCAAATATCTAATACAATTTAGCTAAACCACATCACAAATTCATTCAAATTAACCTCTTTGCTCCCATGCTGCCAAACTTAGTGTGCTGTGGACACTTTTTAATATGGCATTAATAACAGGCTGGTTATTGAGAATTCTGAAGAATTTTGGCGCTAATCATGAATTCAGAATAGGTATTCAGGTGAAAGTTTCTCTCTGTACCTATGTGTTAAGATTTCAGACATACAAGACTTTGCCTGGTAGGCCAAGGAGGAGCATGAGTCGGAGCTCCTAGGATGGGCTTTATGAAGAAGCTACAAAAATATCCAAGTTTTGCTGGGCCCCACAAGCCCAGTCAAAGTTGCCCTAGACTCACTAGCTCTCATGATGTCTAGGACACATCTTACCAAGTTTCATTTAGGTTTCAGTTCTCCCAAAAGCTCAAATTGGCCATTTAAGCTGTCTTTCCTGATTAATGCCCCTGGAGGACATTGTCCTGAGCTCACTGTGCCCAGCAATACATTTAAATAGGAGAAAACAGAATTCCTGTGTTGCTTTATATCTTCAAATTTCTCTTCCTCTTCCTCCAGGAGGTGTGATCACCTTCCCTCTCACCTCCTCCCATGCCTCCATCCTTTGTGTCACCTTCTTTCCTGTGTCACCTTTCCCTGGAGGAGTACTTAGTCTTTCTCTTCTCTCCCAAAATTTCTGACATTGTTCTTCTCAGTAATAAAACGGTGCCAAATATATTTCACAGTATTCCCATCCCAAGTAATTTGGCAGCTATTTTAAAAATGAGATTGTACAAGGATTAGGAAAGTCAACTATCTGTACATATTGAAGATGACTTAACTAATGGGGAAGATGTAAGGCAACACAGTGAGTAAAGCAAATATTTAAAATAGAAAAGCAGTGGAATAGAGTTGCTTTCTGTCTCAATCAAATAAAGTTCTTAAACAGATATCCTGGTAAAAAAATAAAAAAAAAATCCGTTCATTCTTATGGTGAGATAAGATATGGGAGATTGATTTTAAGCTGAGGGATTTGCTATCATGCTTTAAACTATCGCCCCCTCCATTTTCTTAATATTGTAGATATCTTTGCACAGCATAGTTCAGACACTGCATGTTTAGGTGAGGACTATAGCACCATGCTATTGCCAGACATTGATAAATCTAGCTTCCATGTCTGCTTAAAAACTGTACTGGGAAAGCCATTAAAATAAGGAAAAGTGAATTAGGATTTTATGATGTTTGAGAAAGCTGCAAACCTGAGATAAAGAATTCACTTTTTTTTTTCTGGTTTGTTTGTTTTTTTTTTCCCTCTTGATTAGCACAACNAAAAATGCATCTGTTTGAACACCAAGTACAATTTGACTCAGTCAAAGTTGGAAGAAGACTTCATGTCAGGCTTTTGCAGATCTTTGATTAATAATTCTAATAGAAAATAAACCTCTGTGGCCTTGGTTTCTTTTTGATGTAGCATCAGTGACACTCAGCAACTAAGAGCAATTATGAGTTTGGCACAGACTCTTCTATGAATATATATGTAATTAGCCAACTGTAGTTCCTTTCAGTCATTAGCCAACTCCTAGTTCTTTTTCCAAATCCCTAGTAGACTTTCTAGCAACAGAATGGTGTTGCATATTTTTCCTAGCTTTGCAAGCGATAGAATTTTTTCTTCCAACTTTGAATGATGTTATTTGATTCAGTGGAAAATTTTTAACCTCTTGCAGGTCAGGGATGGGCTATTTCTCTTTTTATATAGTTCCTAGAATAATGACTACTTG
>VYZQ01027488.1:1843-13934 GCA_013400655.1 Mystacornis crossleyi | reverse complement strand
AAATCCAAAAAGATTACATCAACGGGCTTCCCATCAACTCCCTTCCCTGAACAACCAGGTGGGTTACCTTGTCATAAAATGAAATTAGTTTGACAAGTGGGACTTTCTCTTCATGAAGTTGTGCTGGCTGTGACCCATGCCTGCGTTGTCTTTCAGGTGTTTTTCTATAATTCCCAGAATAATCTTCTCCATAATTTTACCAGTAACTGAAGTGAGACTGACTGTAGTGTCCAGGGTCATCCTTCTTGCTCTTCTTGAAAAAACAGACAACTCTGACCAGCTTCCAGTCAAATGGGACCTCTCCAGATTCCCAAGACTGTTTAAAAATCATTGAGAGAGGCCTCATGAGGACATCAGCCAGGTCTTTGAGTATTCTCAGATGAATTCCATCAGGTCCCATAGGCTTACAGGGATCCAGCTGAACCAGTAGATCCTGAAAAAGTTCTGATCAACTAGGAGTTTATAATTTTCACTGTCATGGTCCTTCAGCACAAGGCGGTTGGACTCCTTTGACCCATCTTCAGTGTTGAAGGCAGAAGCAAAGAAAGCATTAAACACAACTGCCCTGTCTGCAATCCTGTTTGTGAAGTGACCATCCTCATCATTTGATGGGAAAATGTTACTTCTGTACTACCTTTAGCTATTAATGTATTAAACCCCCATCTTTTTATTGTGCCTCACAATTCTGGCCAGCTTCAATTCTAACTGAGCTTTCACCACGCAAATTTTCTCCCTAAGCTGGCAAGCAGTATCTCTGGATTCTTACCATGTCACGCAACCTTGCTTTCACTGGGCCTACACCTTCCTTTTTTTGCCTTATTTCCAAGGGAAGACTCCTATTCAGCCAAGCCAGCTTTCTGCCTTGCCTGCTTGACTTCTGATCTTTGGGAGTTGCCTGTGTCCTTAGGAGGTGATGTGTAAAAAGTGACCAACACTGATGGACCTCCACACCTGCAAAAGCATTTTCCCAGGGGATTTTACTGATTAGTTCCCTGAGCAGCCTGGAGTCTGCTCTCCTCATGTCCAGGTTTGAAGTTTTGCTGGCACTTTTCTTCCAGTCAACAGAAATGTCTTTGTGGTTGCTCTGGCCAAGATGGTCACCAATCTCCACTCATGAGATCCTCTCTTAACAAGCAACAAATCAAAGGGGGCATCTTTCCTAGTTGTCTCCCTTAGTACTTCTATTGCTTTGGCTTTGGCCGTCTTCTTGCTATCTTGCAAATTGCTAGCTGAACTATTTCTTCCAGATTCTTCTGAGGAATTCAAATAACTTGAGTGGTTGCCAATTCTCTTTTTTATCCTAATTCCATGACCTCTTTAAAGAAAGACATGATGTTTGGATGCTAGCATCCCACAAGTTCTCAAAAATAATCAGAAATGTTTCTGAGATGTCTTCAATTGAAGAGCAGAGCTTAGAGAAATTAAAAAATCTGAAACATTGGAGACTGAAAAAAAAACAGGAAATGGATAGGAAAATTAATGTAGAGAGTTAATGCAGTACCCTCTTAAAGCAGCCCATTCTGGCAGGTGCAAAGTTATAATTAGGAATTTCAATTTTAAATTTGAACTGTTATAAATTTAAAGTATTAACTAAAGTGCTTCATAAAGTAATTTAAAATGCCAATGGAAAGAGCATTTCACTCTCCCTTAGGCATTTCCCATGGTACAAGGGCATATACATGAAAACCAGAGCTGGAAAGCAACAGCTTTCCTTTTACCAAATTTAAGAACATATGTATATAACCACATATTTAATAAATACATTATGCATTTTAACTGTTTGTGGTTCATAACCTAGAGATTCTGTTCATCAGCAGAAGCTGACTGAGAAATTACATCTTTACTTTGGAAGTATTTCTACATCATTTTATTCCTTAGATAGCTCTTTATTACTCATCTTTCTGAATCTAACAAATAAATCTGAGAAGTGAATATATTCAAACTTCATTCAACAGCTGAAACACATTTTAGTGAATTTGCTTGTTTATTGACCACCTAGTAATATGAGTGCAGGTAATGGTCCTTCAAAACTATTTTGTGCTTAGTGATTAGCCATTTTTGCTAACACAACAGGAAAGACTTTCAAGGTGGCTGGATTTTCAAGGTTTAGATTATTGCTGCTGTTGAATACTGGACTCCTTTTATGCATCTCAAGCTGGACATGCTAGAATTGACTTGACAATTTCCTTTTATGCTATCTGATTTTAAATTGAAAGAGGACAATTGTGAATGCAAATGCCAACCAATGGGGTGCCGACCTCATGAGGATGGTGTGATTGGTAACTAACACAATTTCTCCCATCTGCATTAGCTTTGTGTACCACACAGCTGAAAAGGTTCATCTTCTTGGAAAGCAATTTAAAAGTTTTCTCCATAAGGCAATCATATTACCATATTTATTTGCTGCTATATTTTCCCTGCCTCATTTGCCCTGCTCAACATCTTTTGCAGCTGGTGATGCTGGGGGAAAAAAGGTGTGAAAAAAGTGAACAAAAGAGGATGAAGTAGGAAAAAACCACTATGACATTTTTGCTTTCTTTCATAAAACCTTTTATATTGGGGTTCAAGATATACCTTGCTGAATGAATTTTGGTGTGCTTTGACGCATCTATAATCCCAGCACACTTATCTGAATAGGTATTGTGGACTAAAAATCTGATTATTTTCTGCTTAGCCAAGTGAACCACAAGAAGAAGAATAATTCTACAACCTTAAAGGCAATGGTCTGAAGAAAAACAAACAGCAGAAAGTAATCATGGAAGGGGCAAAAGGAGATCAGCCATTCTGCTAAGGAGGAAGCAGCCTTCAATTAAATATCTATTCATTGGTAATGAATGCCAAATAACATTAAATAAGCATCGAACAGAATATTAATCACATACTTAAGGGCTAATTGCAGTATATTAACAATTAATGGCCCTATAAGAAGCTAGATATGCTATGGGACGCAGTAAGTGTTAATTGAAAGCTATTTCAGGAACTTTATTTTGCTTTTCTTAATTGGACAGTGACACAATATATTGTCACTGAGCCCTTCTGTCCTTATGCTTTTAAGCTTGCCATTGCTTCTATGCTACAGAATGCAGCAGCAAAATTCAACCAGCTGTGCTCCAGGAAAGAAAAATCAAGTGTTTTTCCTCTATATGGCCTACCATAATCCTTACTGACAGCACATGTGCTTCTTGTCCAGTAACTTTAGTTCACTCTGCACGGTGATGACGGTTTAAGAGTTACTCTATGTTTTAACCTGTCTTCTAGCAATTATTCACCAGAGCTACATCATTTTGCAAGAAGTTACTGAAACTGGAGTGCACTTGCAATAACCTGCAAGCCTTGCTCTTTATCAGAAACTCTAAAAGAAGAAAAGAGAAGAAAATTTAACAAAAAAATACAGAAAGGAAAAAACAGTAAAACAACGTTTAAATCAAAGCAGTGGAAAGAATGGAGAAGAAAGTGTAGAGGAAAAAAAATGAGGATCTAGCAAAAACAAAGTACATGGAGCAATTCTTCAGTTTTCTCTAAGAAGTTAATGATACCTAAGTCAGAAATTTTCCCTGGTCAAGATATAAAATTTGGTGTGGAATTTTTGGTAGTCTTTTTCCTCTCAGATCAGGCTGTCACATACAAAAATAGTTCTCAATGTGACTCTATTCCAGGGGGTTGTGTCATATCCAGGGTGACAGACAGGTGCTGCCATCAAAAGAAGATGCCTCATTTTTCCCCTTGGACCCTCTTTCTCATCCTCTCACTGTTCATTCCTCTACACCAGCAAAATTGTTCATGTAATTAGGATACTGAACAGTTTGGACACCTGATTCAGATCAAATAGCATGAGAGGAAAATTAGTTCTAAGTCAGGTCATTTCCCCAATGAAATTTTAAAAATCCCAAAGGTTCTTCATCTAATGTGGCATGACTAGATTTTTCTAGTGACAGGCTGATGCTCAGGCTTCAGGTTAGACATCCTGTGTTTCCCATTTATTGCAAAAAAATAGTTGGGATGACACCAGCTGTCTGCAAATGTATTCTGATTCTCCGTGTTTTGTTGTGGCAAAGGAACAGAGCATTTAATAGTCAAAGAAAGACATACTTTGTGTTGCGCACACACTACTCCTCAAGTGGAAGACATGGAAGGAAAGGGTGTGCATTAATGTATTTTTTAGGGGCTTATCACTGCAGTTGCAAAAGTTTACTGAGGCTGTTCATTAACCTTTTAATAGCAGTATCACAATATCAGAACTCAGCAGGGTGCTGTATAGAGCATTTTTACATGTCTGCTAAGAGCAATTGTGCTGCACAGATGTTACACCTGGACACGTAAATCCAGGGGTTAAACTGAAGGTTCCACTACTCTTGTTTAGTGCAAGGAGAAATCCTAACCAGATATTCTCAAGTGGTAAAAAACACACTGAAGTTTTACTGGCAAAAATATAGAAAGTTAGGGAAACTTATGCAAAAGAGTAAATACAACACCGAATTCAATACAAAACACTTATTATAGCATTACTTAGCATTAATTTAGCACTTACCTAGCATAAACTTAGCCTATTCAACCTAGAAACCTTTATAATCTAAAGATTTTGTGTTACCCAAAAATGTTCCATGAAAAAGAGAATTAGGAGAGAGAGAGGGAGAGAGAGAGAGAGAGCGAGGGAAGGACAGAAGAGGAATATAAAAACACATATATGGCTACCAACTCCTAGGGTTCCGGTGTAGGTGAGATGAGAACTTCCCCCCACAACATGCCATGATTGGCAGCTCAGCCAGGGCTTGGGGGGGATCTGGCGCAGGGCAGAGCGCTGCCTCACCCAGCACAGCCCAGCCTGCCCCACCTCTCACCAGATACTTATGAGCAGGCATTCCAAGCACACCAAAAATGGCTAGGGAGACTAAACTTGCCCAGTCTCTGACACAATAGGAACTTAGGATCTCATCCATGAGCGCAATTTTTGTTTCTCTGTTTTATTCTGATGATGGTCACATTTTTACTTCAGTAAAAAAGATAAACTTCTGGCCGAAAAGTCCTGCCAATGACGTTTAACTGCACCACTCCATAAAGTCAGTAGTGGCAAATAACTCCATACAACAAAAAAAAGTCAGGGTCGAGCAGGGTAGCAAATTCATCTGTCATAAATGTCCTCCAGATCAATGTCAATTTTATTCTGCAAAGATTGCATGTGACCCCAAACAGCCTGCCCCACTGCTGAAGCAGTTTTTGTACCATTTCTAAAAAAAAAATTGAATAGAACTGCTTCATCTTTTTGCTTTCTTAAAGTCTGATTTTTGCTATTTTTTTTAATTTTCATATAGGCTAAAGCTTTTGCTGCTTACAATACAATAGGAACTCATCATAACTGCCATGTCTTGGAGATTTCAGCAACTGCAATTTCCAAAGTAACTGGTGTTAAACCTCTTGTCGTGATTTAGGAATGGTATGCTCCAAATTAGTACTTCCACTAAAAAGACCACACAGTGCTCCCCTCCCTTCTCTAATGGGAGTCACAAAAAGCAAAAGTCACAGGTTGAGATGAGAAAATTTTACTGGAAACAGCAATGAGATAAGAAAATGAACAGCAACAACAGTAATAACAAAAGATATAAAACAAAGAAACAATTTAAACGGAATCTCCCCAACAATTAAAGAAATACTGGACTGCACCACCTGCCAAGTTTCTCCACTGTAAGGAATGCCCTTCTCCTGGGAAGGGAGAGTGAGTTGCTTTCCCCACCAAATAACAGTAGGGTCCTGGCCATGCCCCCTCCCAGCTACTGCAAAAAATTAACCCTGTCCTGGATGAAACCACAGCAGCTCTGAGCTCTGCATCTCCGATGCTAGTGTGTTGGACAGAAGGCCCTTAAATGCATTGGCTTCCAGGGTGTGATGACTTATAGTTAAATAAAGTTAAATAGTTAATGACTATTTATTCTGGCAGTCTAAGTAAAAATAAAAAAGAAGCTATTTTCCAACACAGAAATACATAAGCATTAAATTCACTTTATGCTCCAGACTGAGATTTTTGTATTACCAAAAATCCCAGCAGTACCCTTTGATATTCAGAGATGATTACTCCAGCTGCGGACAGCTGCACTTCAGAAATCTCCTCAACATTTAGCACTGGCACAGGCTGCACATACAGGAGAGGAGCTTCGCAACCGATTGCAAGCCAAGCTTTAGCCAGTGGAGCTTCAGTAGTAGCCCCAATGAGAGAGCAGATGGAGATTGAGGGCTCTGAGCCTTCATTAGCATTGCTTAAGCCCAAAGACAGCTTTAGAAAACTGCACCTGACCTGCCTACCCTTTTCCATACAAAATCTTCTCACATCCCTCATGTTTGCTGCCTGGACAAGGATTATCTCTTCTCTCATGCGGACTGTCCAATTTTCTTTTGTCCCCATCTGATTTATGCTCTTTCTTTATTCGGTCAAGCCTATTTGTTGTCATCATCTGTACCCTCTAGAAGACAGTGAAGAGGAGAGATCCCAACAGGGAGGAGAGCCATTGCTTATAGACCCTGAAACCAGGGTTTTCCAGAAAAGTTAATTCTATTCTTTGGGTGGAAATTGAGAGATTGTATAATAGAAATATGAGGATATCCTATATTCTCTGTGAGTTTTGAGGAAATGCAACATTTTCAAATTATTTGGGCACTAAAATTTAAAAAAATTTTCTGCCAAAAATCTGAAAACTGTAGTTTTAGAAGCATTTGTCTTCTTGAATGTGAATAGCATAGTCAAAGGGACTGCAGAAGAAATGTTTGATATGTAGGCATTATCCTGTAAAATATGAATAAAGACCATTTTCCTGAGTTTGTTTTTTGAGAACTAGAGTAAAGGTGAATTATTCTGGTTGAAGATTTTCACAGAAAATGCAATGTGAAGTCTTCTTCACCTATATATCTGACACACTCTGAACCAAGTAACTGGATTATGATTCAGTCATGGACAGAAAAAAAAAGCCTTATAATCATTTTCTGATGGTCCCTCAGTAGTGAAGCACCTCAGTCACCTCATAGTCTGATCTTACAATGCCTGTAGAATATCAGAAGACATCTACTGTCTGAGGAATGAACACATAATAGTAGATGTTAGATGATCATACTTTAACATTATCGGTTTTCTATTTCACTTGTCTCTTTTACATTTTGCAGCAATATATCACAGGATCGTGTGTTAAAAAAGTCTTCAAGGACATTGTATTCTCCAAGGAAACTGCAGCACTTTTAAAGCTTTTTCCTACAAATTTAAATATACTATGTTCAGATAATAAAGGCAATGTCTCTTCTTACAAGACTTCTGTTGCTGTTGTTAAATGTTGTAGAGAGAATTTTAAGATAAAGGGAAATTTAGTTCTAAATGTCCTTGAAGGTAAACCCTAAAGTTGTATAACCCTCATTAAAAACAACTAGGATTATCAAGCTTAGTGCTATCACAAATAAATCAGGAGGATTAATACTGATTTATCATTACCATCTTTCATTTTAAAGAAACCAAACAAGAAGTGCCTTCAGAAGACATAATGTCATTTTAGGGTCAAACTCTGATGGGACAGAGAACATGGATTTTGATCTCCCAGATATTGTTTATACAAAGATAGATAGATAGATAGATAGATAGATAGATAGATAGATAGATTAGATAGATAGATAGATAGATAAGATAGATAGATAGATAGATAGATAAATTTTATGTATGACTTTTATGATTTTGACCACTCTTCACTTATTTACTCAGCAGTGATTGTATCCTTGACCTTGCACAACATGCAGATATCAAACAATCCATTCCCTACAGGCTTTACAGTTTGGAATACAAATATGAATAAGGCACCAGGAAAGCCAGAGGATATGTTCCCTGTAAACGATAGTTTTTTCTTTGTGTTGTTGATTTTTCTTTTTATTGTGGTCCCCACAGAGAGACAGGAAAGACCAAAGGTCTGCAGAGTCCTCTGAAAGTAGGCAACGAGAAGTGTTAAATGTTCCTGTGCCTTGTTTTGACTACAGAAGGTGAAGTTCCTCAGTGGTCCTGCACCATGTTTTTCAGAAGAAAGATAAAAGTTAATAATGATGCCTGTTTTATTTGTAAGATGAATATTTTCTATAAGTTCAGCAGCAATATCAATTTCATTTCCTTGGAAAAGAAAAAATTATTTTTCAAAATTCTTTAAACTGTATTGATAGTTGCAGGCCAACTGATATATCCAATCATGAAGGAGTTTTATCCGCCAGAGAGAGAGATATGGATTGAGAGAGAGAACAAAGACCAAACCCTAGTGCTAGGAAATTGCCATATAAGCTTCAGCAATGATTGTGGATAATTTTGCTTACTTCAGTTATTTTTTGCATGAGAAATATTACATAAGTTATTTTTTACTTTTTTTTTTGTTGCTGACAATTTCCAAGGATTCCACTGTCCCTTGATCTCTCCAAGACTCTTTTTTATTATAATGAGTAACATTTCAATTGCCAAATCATGTGTTCCCAAACTACAGTTTGCAAATGCAAATGTAGTAGCAAACTAAACTGGCAAAATACCTGATTGTGCACACTCTGGACATAAATATAGATTTGTCTGTAAATGTTATCTAACTTTATTATCCAGTTCTGTTTAGCTCTAACTAGATAATCATAAAAATTACATTGAAATCAAAGGGATGACTATAATTCACTCAGGTGGAATGTCATGTACTTTATCTGACAATTTTAATTTTGAATACTATGTGTGTATACAGTTCCAGCTACTAAGACTTACCACATCTCACTCTTTTGGGCCATGATATATTCTTTCTGTTTCCTCTAGAGAAGATTTGTTTCCCCCCCCGCCCCGCCCCTGCACTCCAGCTATTTTTCTAAGCTATTTTTAGAAAATCCATTTAGTAAATGTAACTTCTAAGAAGGAACTTATATGAAAACTGATATTAAAGTGGATCTTTGATTTTAAGATTTTTGTTAAAATAATTTTCCCTAGAGACTGAAGATAAACTATAAATTAGTGGCCATGTAAATTATACCCATGCACACTAGCAAAAGCATTTGTCTTTCCACTAGAAACAAACCTACAGTCAATTAGCATTATCAAGCAGGTGCTAGGCAAAGAAATCCACATAAAAGCATGCAGATTTCCCAGAGAATTCTTCCTTGTCCCCTTCTTCTTTATTCTGAGGGAAAGGTAGAAATCCAGTGCAAACAGTATGTTTGCATAGCTGCAAATGTTGCTTTAGAGCAATGGAATCTTATCTCACTTTAGAACTTCAAGGCATTATTCAACCTACTGTGTTTTCACTCTACAGCAATGTGCTCTAAATGAAAATTTTCTCTTTTAACTCACCACACAAACTCTGCAGGCTTCATCAGAAAATTATGTTTCTGAGTCTCAAAACCATTTTTTAAAATTTTACATGTGTGCATACATGCAAATTTGTGTGCCTGGGACAAATGAAATATCCATTTAAATAGAAGAGGGGAGAAGGGCAGTACTTATGTTATACTGCCTTCCCTTCAAAATAAGCTTGTCACTGACATTAAAATTTTAGTAAAAAAGACTTAGGGACAAACCTGTGACTGATGTCATTCATCTCTTATGAAACTTTGATGAAAGCTTCCTTGAGGCAAAAAGTTGACTGTCTTTTTCCTGTTATGGATATAAGCAAGAAGAGAAAAAGTACACGCATAAGGAGACATTTATGAAATTTATTTAACTGTAGTAAACTATAGAAAGAAAATGTGTCTGAAGATTCAAAAGATTCAATGTTTCCTGTGATCAGCTAAATTTAATAGGAATGATCAGATGCTTAATTATAAATGAAGACCTTCTCATGGGACTTGAACGGCAGTGATATTTTGTCCAAATACATGTGCCTATTCTTTCTGAACAATAGGAAGTGCTGGGAGGAACTAAACATATCTTCTGGTAAACTTGATTGGAGCCTGAGGCATTTCAAAGGTGATAGAGGAAAGGAAAATATAAATGGACAACAGGATGGCAGTCATTGAAAAACATCAGTTCACCTAAATCAGAACAAATTATTCATACTCTGCTGACTTACATTTATAACTTCTGTCTTCATTTTCCTAGCATTTAACTTGGAATACCAAAAAGAGCCTGAAAATGAAGAAGCTTTGGCTGTGCTCTCTGTTGCCATTTTTCCACCAATTCTTGAGATTTATTAACAGGGGTCTCTGAGGACAGTGCATTGGCAAAAATATTGGCAACCTACAAAGAGGAAAACACCAGAAAAGTCACGACTTGATTTGCCTCGATTTTAATGTAATTTTAAAGAAAAAATCAGGTATGACTGGATAATTAAATACCATTTTTAATCTGGAGAAAGACAGATATGAAATTAGAGTCTTTTCTGTTACCAGAGACATTCTATAAGCAAGGAGCTGAGGCATAGATGTATGGCACACTAGCACTATATGGTAGCTACCCAAATGTATAAGCTCATCCCACAGCAGGTATGATGTAACCTACTGGCACTGAGATGTAGCCAAAACAAAGGCATTTGACATTTATAAAAGTCCACAAATTAGGATATAATTAATATTAACTTGAATTGAACATGAATATAAGCATACTAATATAGTGTAACTAAAAGCTGTGTAGAAGCGCTTTATAACATTGTGAATATTCTATAAATTCATACATGAGCAATGTGGGCACCAAGAGAGAAAATAAAGCTTAGAACAGTTGAACATAGAAAAGGTTCAAGGAACAAGACGTTGCCACAGAAAAAAGCAAGTGTGTGGCACTGCAAATAGGCAGGCATCCTGCTGAACACACAAGAGAGGTGGCTGGAAGACAGATGAAAAGGAGATAAGCATAATCAAAGCCATAGCTAGATGCATAAAAATATCAGGCCTAAGTGAGAAAAATAAATAAATAAAAAAGGACCATAGCCATCAATTCTAAGTACATGATATCAGATCTCCATATTCACATATAATTTAGTACGTGTTAAGATCAACAGTATTGTATATATACTGATGAAGATTACTAATATGCAAGAACCAACCATTTGCAGACAGAGTGCTATGAATGACTGATTTAGTAAAGTTTTAAACTTTTGGCTGTCCTGTTTAGCCTGTCTTCTAAAAACTTCCCCCACAGTGATGTCTGAGTTCCTGTATGCATAGACATATAGATATACTCAGCGGCAGCAGAGATAAGCTGGCTTTCACTCAAGTGCTCTCTGGGAGTATGCAAAGTGTTTCTTCTTGCCCAGCATGTGCAAATTTTGCAGGGGAACACTGTGTTTATTGTATGTACTAGAGAACGTGTGAAGCAACACTTCATGTGAGTGAGGACTAGGGAATTCTTGCAGTGTGGTGACATGCCTTTTAGAGCATTAAAATTCATGAAAAACAGCCTGAGAAAAATCCCTACTGTTTCTGCTAAAACAATGTAATCCTACATATAAAATTACAATCCTATCTATTTCTTCTTTGACCTTGTAATTTCCCTGACCCTTCCTTCCCTCCACAGGGGAGACCTGGTCAGAATTTTGCCAAATCTTTACAGAAATTGGTCATTAAAATGCAGACAGCATGGCTGGGAACTTTCCAACTTCCTATTTCAGTGGGAAAAAAAGACACAGCCTTGAGAACATAAATAGATGGAGACTGTTTTTCCCTTCATGGCTGGAGAAGACAGGTGAATTCTTATTTATACAGCCTTTGAGATGTTTTTTGATGATATACTCTATGATTTGGATTATGATGACAGCATACTTCACAGTTACTGAAGGAAGCCAAACAATAAACTACAACAAGTACAGGCAGAAATGCACAAGCACACTGAGACAAACTGAATTGTTGGTGCAATTCCACTCACTTCAGTGGGGCTACGCAGGGAGACAAAATTGTCCCTCAGCATTATTTAAGGTTCAAAGAATGCATTTAAAACACAATAAATGGATAATGCCCAACTTGGGCACTTTAAAAACAAGTTTTCTTCTCTCGTGGGGGATGATCCAGAGTCAGCGAAGTGTTATAACTCTTCATTTTTCATTGGTACTAACGTATATCTATGTACTCAAGGTACTCTATATGGGAAAATCAATAAATGCAATGCTTAGTGATAAATGTTTACAATTTG
>VYZQ01027485.1:49248-84903 GCA_013400655.1 Mystacornis crossleyi | reverse complement strand
ACAGTATTAAAAAAAAAATAATTTATTGACTCAAAAATTTAGATGTTAGTCTTCTTTTAAAGACCTGTAACAATTGCTTTGGACCTTGCATAATTTGTATAATTCAGAAAAGGAGGCTTTAAATGTAGTATTATAAATTACATTATTTTCTAATGCATCTCTTTTTTTTTTTTATGATTTCTTTCAAAATCTAATTTGTCCAAGAATAACAGAAACCTAAGTAATCAACATTGTGTTTTTATTAGACAAGAAACAGAAATCAGGCGGTTTAGGCACAACTTTTCTTAAGTTTTACTGGCATATCATTAAAATATACAAAACACACTTAGCAGACATCATTATTCACAGATGATGTACCCATAAAAGCCCTACATCTAGTATATACCACCGGGTATAACATGCCAAGACAGAACTCCTAATTTTGTTTCCAGCTTTGCCAGTAGTAGAATCAACAGTGTACAAACATCACCTGCTCTTGCTGTTCCATCCTGTAATGCATTTGGTTGCTGCAAATACAGCAATCAAAGTCCACGCTCTGACCCGACACTCTGGCCAGTACCATTGCACCTACAAAACGACTTAGAGCTGCAGAAACCACACTTTGATTAGTTCTGGTTTTTATGCTTATGTAGCGGTGCTTATTGTACTGATACAAAAGACTAATTTTGCTAATATACTGAAAAACATACTAGGAAATGGTGCCATAAAAATGCAGGTTATCTCTGTTGGTAAACAAGTCCTAGCATAGGCACAGCTTTGTTTTACCAGTGATTACACCACCAACACATGGCACAGTGCTGGTATGAAAGTGCTCACTGATACAGGTCATGGCGCTCAGCCAGAGCATCAGCTGGAGTGGTGTAGTTCTGGGATGTGATCTTTGAGTGGCACCAGAGAGAGCTGTATGGGAAGAGGATGCTACAAGCCAGGGCAGCAGTCACGGATCGCTCTGGGATGTGTGAGGTCCAGGGAGAATATTGTAGGGTAACAACTAAAAGGCAAGAATGGTATTTGGTGGAAAGAATAGGGTATCTGGAAGCTCTGGTACAATTGAATATCTAGATAATGATCTTCAGAGGTCCCTTTTAACCCTAACAATTCTGTGATTCTCTGATTCTGTGATCCAACAGTACAAAAGGCAACAGGAAGATACTTAAACAGAGCTTTCATCTGAATCTGTCCTGTTAAGGGGAAAAAAAACCCACAACAAACCAAAAAACTCTTGGGGTATCAGCTCATTTCCTACAGTAGGTAAAAGTTCTTTAACACGTCATGCACCTCAGACACTGTTTAATTAAAATAAGTTTACTACAAATCTTTATTACAAAGTCTTGAGCAATATGCTACACATATATTTGAAATGTATGCATACATATCTTTTAACCAAAGGAAAGTGAAACTCTAAGGAAATATGCAACCTGTCTAAGCTGTGTGCCTTTATGACCTTATCCTGGTTTCCTACAGTTTCCTACAGTTGACTGGAAGTGTGAACAGGAACATCATTCCCAGTCTTTCAATAGTCCAGAATTTGGCTAGCCTGCTGACATTCTGAGACAGCTGAAGTTATCCACTCTAGGAAGAAATCTGCAGAGGGTGGAAAACATGGCGCTGAGAAACAGCACAGTTTTGAGGGAGAAAAGGTGGCAGAGCTCTAAATCCAGGTGGCAGAGCTGTAAATCCATGAAGACTGGCAGGTAGTCCTAACAGTAGCACTAAATGTCATGAAAGCCCTGAAAGCCTTTGCTTCCATGAGTGAAGAAAAGTAAAAGGCAGGCAGATAAATAATGATTAGACAAAACCAAAACAAACCAAAACAAAACAACCCCAGAAAACTGACTTGAACAAAATGTGGGCTGTGATTGTCAAAATTATATCTTAAGGGCACACCTTACAAAGCTAAAGCCATTAGCATAAGTTGGGACAGGAGGTGCCCAGCTCCACTTAATTATACTGGAGCAAGATCTTACTCATAGGTTAATGTTTTGGGTTTTTTTTAAGATAGCAGAGTGCTGATCTTTAAGATAAAAATGTATTAAAAATTATAGGCTGTATGTGGATTTAAAAAGCAAACAAGATATGCCACACCACAAGTTAAGTGGAGACAAAAGAGTATTACCTGAAGAAAAATAAGGGGGAGGGCATGGGTAAAATTTTTCATAGACCTGTCTATGTTGATGGGAAAGATACACAATTCAATATTCTGAATTTGCTGGAACAGATATGCTAAAGGAGTATCTCAGCTAAGCAGCTGATTGACGAAGTCAGCCTTTTTTAGCTACATAAATACTCTAAGTTGCAGTCTGTATGGCACGAGTTTGGGCAGATCACAGTAAAGCTGGTCATCTTTATCTCTTGATTTAGTAGATTGCTGAAAGTCCCTTGAAAGTAATATCATCCCTATTGAAAAGGATTGCAGGGAAACTGTCAGATTCAGTTTCATTGATGCCTTATCCTGTTATTTGGTAGCACAAGGTATAATTTGACAGTTCTAACAATGAATCATTGGCGGTAACCTGCGGAAGTTTTTGATAGAAAACTCCCAACTAGAATGCTTATAATGGAAAAAGCTGGGGGCAGAAGCAAAGATGGGAACAGGTATCAAAGATGACAGGTTAGGTCATCTCCAACCAGAGACAGTCAGAGGAAAAAGAAACATGTTGCACCTTACCCAGCTCCCAGAAAGGTGTGAGACCAAACAGATACAAAACGAGATGTAAGAATAATGGCTTGCTGCACAACTGAGGCAAGACCACCAAATCTCCTGATATAAAACAAGCAGAACAAATGAATTTTCTGTATCAATAGTGGCAGCTGTATTTCAGCTGAGAATCACTGCCATTTTAAAGTTGTTAGCCATCTAAGTAGACTCCATTTATCACATGAAATTTTAAAAATATTCATATATTTTTAAATCTGCCCAGAAAGAAATTTTAAGCATTAAAAACAGCTAAGGACTTTCCTATGGTCTTTTACACCACCCTAACTGAAGGCTGGAAACTCCCTTCTCTGCCACAAGCTTTTTAGCAAGCAGATGTCTGAATGTATTCCAAGAATGTATTAATACCGTGGTTAAGGAAGGCTCAGTGGGGTTTGTATTTGCTTTTAAATCGGATAGTTTTTCTCTAATAGGCAGAAACATGGTAGCCTTTAATAATGGCAAAAGAAATTAATATTTCCTTTGCTGCCTTGTCAAACAAAGAATAAAATATGAGTTTGGTTTTGTTAATGCTTCCAAGTCTCCCAGCAAGTGAAAATACATTAAGGCCTTTTTGTTGTCTCCCACTTAAAGGGACAAGTTTATGTTGTCTCTTTGATGTACTTCTGAAGTTATATAGAAATATATTTCGCTGCTTGAAACAGTGCAATATGTAAACTCAAAATATGCAGGAGTTGTGACATTTGCAAGAATTATCTATTCTGCTGCAGTAAAGTGCTACTATTTTTAATGAAATAAACAACATAAAAGCTTTATTTTCAGAAAAATTTGGTACATATTTACTGATATTCTCTGAGAAATTCTGCAGCATGAATGCTGTATTGAACAGTTAGAACAAGAGCATATTGAGAAAATATGTTTACTTTTTGGATTCAGATCTTGTCTTCCAAATGTCTTAAATAATAAAGACTTACACTTTTAATTAGTGCTTTAGATTCTGGGCTCTAAAGTAAAAAAAATTAACTGCTCTAGGCTTGCACAAGATCTTCCCGTGATACAAATAAAATAGTTTCGGTTATGTTTGCTTGAATTAACATTTGCACTGCAGATAGTACTGGTCCTCTTCAAACCTGTCTAGAGATTCTGGCAAAATATTTATCCAACTGTGTAACTTCAGTGAAGCGTTGATATATGAACTAGTCAAAAATCAGGAGGGAGGTCTTAAATCAGTTTAAGTATTTTTTATCCCAAACCGACCAATATTTCAGATTGGGGGGAAAAAAAGAAAAGGAAAGGAAAGGAAAAAACACATTTGCCAGGTATATTTGCAGGGAATGTAAAGGTGACTTGTGAGAGGTGCAGGACTCAGTCCTACTGTGTAAGGCACACTGGATACAGTACAAGTGATGCACCAGCATATGGATGATGACACCCTTCAGGAAACTGTCCCTGCTGACCACGATGACCTCGAGCTGGAAATAGTGCTGCTCATCCACCATCACCAGCAGGACTGTTTTCTTAGGGCACACATCCAAACACACTTAAAAACCTGTGTACTCTCATGGCAGTGTGATAGCTCTCAACAAGCCTCAAAACCCACTATTACTTTTAAATGAAAATCTTACATTCTGCAGAGCTGGGCACTGATTCAAGCACTAGGGAAATATATTGGGCAGGCTGCCTTGAGCCATGGGAATTGCAATCTGACGTACATCATGAATCAGGAAAGTAACCTGTATTGATTTGTATTTGTGCTGATCTTATATTCCTCAGCAAGTTTCAGGTGACATTTCCTCTCTCCTGATGAATTATATGTTCATATTCCTTGTAGAGACAAGTCAGACAAACACAAAGAACTATTACTTTCAAATGAGAGGTTTAAAACAGAAAGAGCTAATGTTTTCTCAGGTTTTGAAGCATTTTAACCTTGTGCCCCTGAAAGTTGCCAAGCTGGCTAGCCTGGATGCTAGAACCACTTACTTAATGGAGGAAGAGTAATAGTGCAAAGCAGGCAGACAGGCTTCCCCCGGCTGCAGAATCAACACAGTCCCAAGCTCCACCACCCTATCAGTCTTCAAGGTCTCTGCAGAGACTGCCACAGAGCATCATTTAGCAGTGCCCCCAAATTGCAAGGAGAGAATGAACTGATGTTTCTCGCCCAAGTTACAGGGCCAGGGACGCTCTGTAATCAGGCAAATGGACCTATCTCACTTGCAGACTGTCACGTTGTAGGTTTGCAGGTTGATCAATGCTCTGTAAAAGATGTGATCCCTCATATGTGTCCCACCACGGGTTTACAATAGCTTTCCTTACTCCTTACATAGCTTTCCTTACTCTTCCAGGAGCTTTGATTACTTTTACCCATGGGCTTATTCCTGGGACTTATCAGGGACCAGGGAGCGAGCACACGTGCAGTTAGGTGCATACAAGGGAGAATACATTTTCTGTTTGGTTTTAGCACTGGCTGTGTTCCCAGACTTGACGCTTTCTGGAAGGTGACTGTGTACATCTGTGTCAATCGGGGAGCAGCAAGGACAGGGTGATCTGGGAGCTGTGAGTGCTGGGGAGGCAGCAGGGCCGAAACCAAGGGCCAGTCTGGCAAGACCCAGCCAGGGGAGGAGGGCAGGTCTCACAGCTTTTCACAGCAGGCTGGTTCAGGTCACCAAGCCGTGGTGTGTCAGACTGGGCCTCGAGCACAAGCAGTGCAATCCCTGAAAGGCAACATTGCCTGGTGATGCACTCAAGGCCTTGACAGTCATGGCTTTGTTTTAACTCAGTTTTGTCCACTGGGAGTTCAGGTTTTCAAAGGATAGGGGCTGCTGGTGGCACCTGTAGTCAAAGATGAAGCAGCGCTCCTTGACTTTGGTCCATCATATCTAACAGAGCTCTGAAGTTTAGGACCTCACAAGTGCAGTAATGTTGAAGAGAAGCTGATGCAGGTTAACGTTTTGTACTAGTTATGTTGTTGTGCTTAATTTTTACTAATTAAAAAAAAAAATCAGTGGCCGTTTGTGTAACTACAGTTAAATTTTTCAGAATTCCATTCATGCATGGGGATACAGAAAGTTCAAAGCTGTGCCTGGCTCTTCCTAGCACTTCCTAATGTTGGTCAGAAAATATGTGTCAATATAATGTTTCTCCGAATGTGTATTCAGTCCACTGCTGTTTTATTTATTTAATAGTACTCTTTATCCTATTCTCAGCATGTTACCTTGTCCTTTCCTTGTCTTTTCCTTGTCTTTAGGAAAAAAAAAGTTATAGGTTAACAGCAGAATCTGTATGCTGAGAACTGCCATCTAAAATATTTTCCTGTGATGAGAAAGGACATCTACATTTGACATGCCTGAAACAAGTCTTATAAAAGTCTGTATTGAGATAACAGTTATCTCTTATTGAGATAACTGTATTTGTTTGCAACAGCTTTATTCCCTGGTGAATACGTGCATGCGTAATGAATATGCATGCATAATGAACATAATCTAGTTGGTATCCAGTGCAGTTAACAAAGCTCTTTATAAGAGAACTACAAAACCAGATGGATTGCTAATGTGATGGTACTCACAGAAGTTGCAAGCTACTGGAATTACTCTATCACCTTCTGTTCCCAACATTCTCTTTGGAGGGTTAAATAATTGTTTCGCGAAGCTCTTTGGAAGTGTGTAAAAATCCAACCCATTATCATGCCAGCATACCAAAAAGAGAAATCCTTACACAGTTTACCTTACTTCAAATACAGTATTTGGCATTAAATGATTTGTTTAAACTACTGCTAATGCTTTGATTTTTTCTTCAAAAGACACCCCAGTCTAGAGCTTACCCTTGGACTTCAAACACTCCCCAGAGCCCAGACGGATGGAGAACACGGACACCGGGTTCTCCCAGAAGAGCCCAGTCCTCCTGCCTCTGTGGGGAAGGGGCAAGTTTAGGCACAGGCAAGTGAGACAAATATAAAACAGATTCCCAAGAAACAGTGCCCTTCCATTACCCCCATCCTATGGTATGCTTGCTGAGATATGCCAGTGCCTGTGGGAGTTGCTGCTTGGGGCATGGGGTGCTGGCTGCAGTTTGCTCCCACTGAGTGCCCTTGCCTGGAGGAGCTCGTTCAGTCTCCTTAAGACAGGGGCATCAGCACTGCCCCAGGCACTGCTGAGAGCTGCCAGGGCTTCCAACCTGGCACTCATGAGCAGAGCAGGGATGCGTTTTTCTCTGATGGTACCAAATTAAACTGGGATTATGGAGCTGAAATTTGTATCTATTTCATTACAGATTTAATAAAATCTTCTATCAGAAAGCAGAAATTGTGGACCATGTAACACTTAAATTGATAAATTACTTAAATAGGAGCTGAAAATCAAGTAGTAACTTTTAATTAATTACCAACTCTGAAAACTATGTCCTCAGTTTTTCTTTGTGGTGTATGTTCTAAGTCTGTTTATGGCTTTTACTGAAAGAAGTGCCCCAACATAGTTCTCATATGCTACAAATCTTAAAATCAACGAGGCAATCTCTCTGCAGTGTCATTATGGCAACCTAAGTGACTGTCATAAAATTTAAAAATGAAAAATACTTCCCTTTTTGTTTCAATCATCATTATTATGACTCAAGTGTTGGAGAGAGTGAGGGAAAGAAGAGAAAATGGAAATCACTTCATTTTCCAAAATCACAGTTACAGGTTGGACTCCGTGATCTTAAAGGTCTTTTCAACCCTTAATAATTCTATGGTTCTAAGGCATGTATTTATTTTAATCAGTATTACTATAATTTGGGCCAAGGCTATTTAAAACCTGTCTCTGGCCATTTGTCTGCATTTTGGTTTTGGAATGCAATTTTTTGGGGTGGGATGTCCCAGAATTTTTTTAAGAGAACTCTGGGTTCTGGGTCATGTTTCAAAGCAATTCTTTTGTTCCTGACCAGTACTGGCTCCATTTGGGAAGGCAAACAGAAAGTAACCCAGGGGATGGATACTGCTCTGCATAACACAGGTATTTAAAAAAGGCAGAGGGGATCACAACAAATCAAAGCATGTTACTAGAGTGAGGTTCTTATACAAGATGCCCGTGTGCCTTCTTCAGACATAATATAATTCACCTTCTCAACACACAGGTAACAGAATAAAGCTCTCTAACTCACTTAATCATTCTAGTTGCACTTTTCTAACCTCTCTATGTCTTATACAGTGACTGTCAATCTTGCACATATTGAATTTCCCATTAAAACCCAGAGACCTCATTCCTGCTGCCTAAACATTCCTACCTTCAATTGCCACTTAGGTATTTGTATCTTCCAAGCTGTCTACTGCTTCCAAGCTTCAGTCTAGTCACCTTTAGTTCAGAGGGCACCCAAAAGCCTTTAGATGCTCTTCTCACCTGAAATTTATCATGTTACAATAGTTTTTTCCAGCTATTATGGTCACAAACTAATTGAAGCCCCCAGATTAGTTTTAAGACTAATACTCACTGTACTGCTGCCATGAAAATCAAACCTTTGGGTGCAAACCAACTTACTCCTTAGAGGAAGGCTGCGGGTGGCAGGCAGATGGCTGTCACCTGCCTGAGCTCCACAGCAATGCTGAGGGACCTCCTGGGAACTCAAGCAAGGAGTTCCCTCCCTCCCTCCTTCTCCACTCCTCTGGGCAAGACGTGTAAGGCTTGAGCTCTGACATTTTTCCTGACCCTTTTCCTATGGCACTGGAGTGATAATTCTTTGTATGAATTTGGTGTATTAAACGGAATTTCTAAGTGTGTAATATTTATATTTTCGATAAACATATTTGGATAAAAATATCCAGTAAAGCAATTTTACATACGAACTTTACATTTTGATATTGAAATTGCTTAGAGAATGTAGGGAGGCACCATGCCTAAGCACACAAAGAAGCAAGAAATAGGGTACCCACCTGTCTTCCTGACATTTTCCATAAAATTGGATTTTAAAAAGGATGCTGTAGTCTGTGGGGATCAGAGCACAGTCCTTTTCATAACTACTGCAATTTTGACAAGCACCTAATGAAGAGAATAATTAATCCAATCTCTTGACTATGGAAGTACTTCCAGATTGTATTTCAGAATCTCTGACTGACTCAATGTTTTTTTTTAAATCGGTCTTTTATCCTGGTATTTTTCTGCAAAACCCACTAACATTCCTTATAACCCTATTTCAGCAGTTCAAAAGTCATACAGCTTCATGGAATACTTGTTTTCTTCAGTGAGTTCTTCAGGACTTAACTAAAAACAAAGTGCCAAAATTTACAGAATAGCTGTGAAACTGGAGCTGAAGAATGATTCTCAGCTCTGTGTTCAGATGATGACTCTATGCAACTAAAAGGAGTGGTCTCAAAGGAGCAGCAGTGAAAAATTGTTTGAGACAAACCTACAACCAGTAAGACCTCATATTTAGCCATTGGCAAAATACCAGTCCCTCCAGTGCAGTAGATAGGTTACTTCATCACAAGAGCTCCTGCATGCAAAACATACTGATTTTTTCATGTATGATCTTTGAAATCACAGAGGAAAAACTCATTAAAAATTTTTCTTCCATTAGATAATAGCAGGTAGTTCCCCAGCTGATGCAGCCATCACACCCTGAAAATCCCTTATTTCCTGTCGGTTAGCATCATTACTCATGTGATTTCTTGGGCAAGCTTTTGGCTGTATACTCCTATTTTTTTAACCATTTTGGTCCCATTTGATCCATGGTATCATGCCAAGGAGAGATTAGTATGCTCTTCCACTAGGTTTCAAATGTCCTCCTTTTCTATGCTTTGATCAACCTTTATGCCTCTGGTAATTAATTCACAGATTTTGTGAGTTCTTGCTTTTCCTTTCCCTAGAAACCTCATTCAAATTAAAAGGTGGGAATATTTCTCTTCCCTCATAGTGAAAAGCAATCAATCAGCATAAAAATTAACTGGTGCTACTAGATTTTCAATTGTCTCTGCCTTGATTAACTGTCATTCCTCCTCTTGTTTTGATTTCCTGCTCTTGATACTTATTATGGTGGCTATACAGAGACACTGAAGCCTTGCAGTTCCACTAATAATTAAAATATTTTAACTGTTTCAGGGAAGAATGAAAACATCCCCAAGAAAAAAAAAACTGTTTTAGGGATCTGAATTTTTTGAGAAATCTGTTACTCCCTTTCTACAATTGAACCTCTCCCTTAAATAAATAAATAATTGCAGATGCCTGGAAAAATAAAATTGTCATGACAATTTAATCTGATGCATCCATAACTGAGGCTGTAGTCTGTCCTTAAAGGAGAATGGACTTGCTCACCAAAAAGACTTTTTTCTCTCTCCCTCTGCTACAATTATCCACTTTATATTCCTCAATACAAATTGAAAAGGTCATCCAAGTTCAGATAACTTGGCTAATAAAAATGTAGGGACAAAGAGACTGCAGAAAATGCTGTCCTCCAGGTATGAGACAACAGCTTGAACCAGTGCCTGGTCTGTATAGACAAGCAAACACCAAAATACAAGGGACTGTGTATCTGATGGCAGGATTCTTGATGATTTTTTAAATATTTTTTAAGGAATTGAAGGCTTCTTTTTGTGCCCAAAGATTGGCTGAAAATAGAGTTCTCAATGTGTAAATTCAGCTAAAAGCAGCATTTTCAAATTCTACTTCATTATTATGTAAAGAACTATTTGGAAATATTCCTCCTTTAGACCGTGTGGTGCAAAACTCTACCTGATGCAGCATGGAAGGTGTAGGACTATTATTTACTTGTTGTGAAGATTTTGTTACTAATTTAGTGAAGTATAGTTCTCCAGGAAACTTTCCAGTGAGATCCAAAAGATGATTTAGCCACCTCTGTTGCTCGTTCTCCTTAGTAGCACAGTGTGATCATCTGCCATCTTATCTTTTTCCCACCTTGTTTTCAAAACGCTGCTCCAAGCAATAGAAGTAAAATCTGCTCATTACTTGCCCTGTATTTTTCAGGAATTTTTCGTATCTTGGTATTTAAACATTTTAGTCATGACTTTCCAAACTGAACAGTGGCACCAAAAACTGAAAAGTGATAGCAGCAGTGCATCAGCAGCTAAAGAAAAAAACCCTAGCCTCTTATCTGTCCCTGTCCTGTTAATTCTAATGTGTAAAACTGATGTTATGAAGGAGTTTTTGTATCAGCAGGATTAGAACAATATTGATGAAATAGCAAAATCTTGTGTCTTGACAAGAACGTATTTGTGTATAAGAAAATGTGTCTACTACAGACAGTAATCAATGGTTTGCTGTGTCCTGAAGGACACAGAAGTCCTTTCACACTATGAAATAGAAGGAAACTGGCTGATAGCTCACCTTCTGTTCCTAAGGTGGCCAGAAAATTCTGCCTTCCAGGAACAGTCTGTGCCAAGGCAGCTTTTACTTCCAATGTACTTAAGTCTTCCAGATAAAAGTCATCAAATCCCCCAATATGAAGACATTATTTGGTGGGAGGGAGAGTGAGGTTTGGTACCTGCTGTGCTCAAAAGTTATTTGCTAGAAAAAGACTAAGAAAAATATAAACAGCACAGACGTATGGCCAAATGCAAGTAGTGCCACTGAACATAGGTCAGACCTGGTAAGCATTAATTCCAAAGGTTTGTATGTGAAAAGAATAGGAAATCTCCTCCCCACAGCTTTTTGCATGGGTGAAGTCAAACACTTTAGGTTGTCTGTTCCACTCGAATGTGTGGAAGATGCTGTTCCTTTGGGATAATCAGCTGCTCGTAACAAGGTATAAATTTCCCTTCCATGTCCATGTGGGCATCTCAGCACCATCCAGAAAGTATTCATTTTGAAAACTAATTCAGGAGGAGAGGTGCAAGAGGAACTCACCCAGCTGTGAGGCAGCACCACTCACATTTCTGTGTTTTTATGAGTTTCTCCCAGCAGTATGCTCCATTTCATCTCTGGATTAAGATCTATCCCAGTGAAATTAGATCCTAATTAAAAATATTAAACATTAAATATAGATCAAATCCTGCAGTGCCACAGAAGGGAGAATACAGGGAATTTCACAACTGTATGTTAAGTGATTTTCAAATCAAACACAGTTTCAGGCTATATATCTATATTGAGATCAATGAGCTTATTTTATACTGGGGGGAAAAAAAGTAATTTTCCTTTAATAGCACTTTGCCATCGTAGGACATAACAACCTTGAACAATCCAGATAGTGGAAGATTTTATTTCGTTTGACCCAAATGACATTAAGCTCAAGTTCTTACTCAGATACATATTCAGCAAAAATCATTATATTTTTAATGCATAGATAATAAGGTTCAATCTTGCATCTGCTGAAGATGAAAAGATGTTTCTGTCATCAAGAAAATAAAGGATTTAGTGCACACATGAGTTAATATATGTGTCCTTGATATATATTTACACATGAACGGTATGACCAATAGGGCAGTCACAGAATCACAGAACGTTAAGGGTTGGAAGGGACCTTGAAGATCATCCGGTCCCAACTCCCCTGCCATGAGCAGGGACACCTCACACTAGACCAGGTTGCTCAAAACCTTCTCCAGCCTGGCCTTGAACACTGCCAGGGCTGGGGCATCCCCAGCTTCCCTGGGAAACCTGTTCCAGTGGCTCACCACCTTCACAGTAAAAAATTTCTTCCTAGTATCTAACCTAAACTTTTCCTCTTTCAATTTGTATCCATTACTCCTTGTCCTATCACTTCAGTTCCTGACAGAGAGTTGCTCTCTGGCTCCCTGTAGGCCCCTTCAGGTACTGGAAATTGCCACGAGTACTCCAGACAACCTTCTCTTCTCCAGTATGAACAGCCCCAACGCTCCCAGCCTGTCTTCATAGGGAAAGCACTCCAATCCTCTGATCACCTTCGTGGCCCTTCTCTGGACTTGCTCCAACAGTTCCATGTCCTCATGTTCGGGACACCAGCCCTGGCTGCAGTACTCTGGGTGGGGTCTCACGAGAGCAGGGGNAGGGGCAGAATCCCCTCCCTTGCCCACACTCCTGTGGATGCAGCCCAGGATACATTTGGCTTCCTGGGCTGCAAGCACACACTGATGGCTCACATTGAGTTTTTCATCAACCATCACCCCCAAGTCCCTCCACAGGGCTGCTCTCAATCCCTTCTCACCCAACCCGTAGGAGTGCCTGGTATTGCCATAACCCAGGTGTAGGACCTTGCACTTGGCTATCTGGAACTTCATGAGGTTTCCATCGGCCCCCTCTCAAGCCTATCAGGGTCCCTCTGGAACAGTCCAGCAAATGAAAGAACCTGTGTCACCTCCAAAAGGATGTTTATATTTAGCCATGAGAGAATAGACATCCTCCCTAGTTTTAGAAAAAGATAGATATATGTAATAAAACACATGAGATACTGAATTAGGTCTTCAGTAATGACAATTTTAAAAGGACCCTGAATATCCATTTTAACATGGTCAATAAAATAGCTTTGTAAGAGTCTGTCAGTAAATAGGAGAAATTTACATATAAAAATATGGAAGGTGTATTCAAGGTTAACTATTCAGTTTTAATTTCAGAGTCTATTTTTGCCTTGAGATATGAGGATTAATATAAGTGGATGCATGTCAATGCACAAATACTTCCAAGAGGAAATACTAACTGATGGTTGCAACAAAATATTAAAACAACAGTAGCTGAAGATACTTCCTTAAAACATCTCTTACAGTACATTTGAGTTGTTTTCATTGTACTAAGGTATCCTGAGGTGTACAGTGAGACCTAATTAATATTTGGGTGAAAAAAGCTAATAGAATACGAAGTTATTAGTCCCCACGTGTCTTCTGTACTGTGACTTACAAGGAACTGTCTGCACTGCCATAAAGCATTACATGGAAACACAGGGATCTGGGGTGATAGGCTATCTCATCAATTTATACCCAAGTCTTATTTTTAATAAAAGTTTTCTTTCAAATTAATGACAATCAAAAATTTATTTGGGACCAGAATTGTATCTCTGGAGTTCTTGACTTTTCAATGTGATGATCAAACCTGGGACAGTTTTATTACACATGAAAAACAAGCACTCTTCATGCAAATAAACAAACCACTTGAACAGACAAGAGGTTAAAGTGATGGTAAAAGTCACCTGAAGTGTATTTGTCCTGTTGTATAAGAAGGAAGGAAAAACTATAATTGGTTTCCCATGTTAATAGGATCCAAAATCAGTGTTGCGTCCTGCTACTATACTTAGAAAATAATGTATATAGCTATAAAGTTTGTACCAACCTATTGCTGATAAAGAATCATCACTGAAGTCTCTTTCACTTGGATGTGGTGTACCACTGGTGCAGGACCCAGACAGTGTGGCAAGTGAAATTCAAAGTCAGCTTTAGATTTCCCTGTTTTAATGCATTGCATGAAGGAGAATAAAGAATAAGCAAGAAAGCTTCCAGGAAAATAAGTATCATCAGCCAGATGGAAGTTTCATGTGGGCTGTATTTTTTGGCAGTCCTGCTTTCAGCAATAAATCCTGCATGTTCAAGGGCAGTTTTCCCTGCTCTTACCAGTGTCCAAAGAGAAGCTTGTTCTGGGAGGCTGCCTGTTTTAAAGTCCTTTATTTGCAACAAGCTGTAGCTATCTTGCAGCTGATTCCATACATCCAACCCTTACACATTACTATAGAAATCCTCCTCACAGGAGGAGCCATCTTCTTATTAGTTAGGTCAATACTGTAGGCAGCTCTTCCATATTCCAAAACTCTGGAATGAGTGGTCAAACTTAAAAAGGGCAAGCCCTTCACTGCCATCATATTACCCTGCTTTTCAGTTCAGGGATACCATTTTAACACAGACAGCATGAGTGCTGCTCCAAGTCACAGTGCTGATCACTGCAGACAAGCTGCATCTTGTTGATGAGTATTTGAAATTTTACAGTCAAACAGCATCAGTTTTTCAAATCAGTGATTACGCTTCTGAGGGACATCTGGAAGCAACACCAACAACTATATTGCCTGCAGCTGCTGTAGGAAGACTGTGAGAACAGAAAAAGGGAAGGATGGGAAAGGATGGGGAAGGATGTGAAACAGCTCCTTCTGAAATAATTATTTTTGACTCAAACTCACTTTATTTGGAGTCAGTTCTAAGCATGAACTGGCAGAGAGAAATGTGCTGCACACCTGGAAGGCTCAGCAGTGGCAAGCAGGATCAATGTTATCTTTCTAGAGATCTCTGCTGAGCTCTCCTCCCCCAAAACTGTGCAAGAGAAGCACAGAAAAATGAGACACACCTGACTCCATTCCCCAGCACTCCCATGGTCCCCAGTGCTACTGATGACTAAACAAGTTCACTGAGATACTCAGAATGACAGCAGCTTTTGTTTCACCCTTGGTCTGAGCGCTTAGACCTGCACCAATATGCACTAAATAAGGCTGCCGGAAGCTAAAATTCCCTTTTCATCTGGTGTAGAGCAGGTGGTAACCAACTTGCATAAGGACACGTTCTTGGAGATGCCTTTCTTCTCAGTGGCCGATCGCTGCAGGGCAGTATTGGGAGTTTTCCCATCTAAGCCAATCAGGAGATCAGCTCACAAGGAAGGTGAGCACAGACTGAGCAGAGCAGATGCTTCTGGAGGCGCATGGGGGCTTTATTAGAATAGATTTCACTTGGTGTAATGGTGCTTCTAACGAGTGTCCCGGGGGCCTCAGCTCTCCACGATCAAGGAATCTGGTATGACTGAGGGTTATAGCTGAGTAACAAGTTACTATGTGCAGTTAGTACTACAGAAGGTCAAGCCTATCAAGCAGCTTGCCAGTCAGCAAAGCACTTCTACGGGCCATAGAGGCAGGTCCCAGGGGTAGTTTAAGAACACTGAAGAGCTCAGCTGCCAGGTCCTGCCTCCACTGAAAATGCAAGAGATCAAGCTAGAAATGCTGCCTGAATTCTGCACAGACCAAGAACGTTTGGATGCATATGGGATCCGAATTTCAGGACTAATAACCAAGAGTCCTAGTGGACTGTAGGACTCTGCCAGTAATGTCATTCACTACCACGCTACCTATTTACTGTGGAAATTACATTTTTTTCCTGTCCTGCAGACCAAAATGATCCCTGTTTGACAGCTGGAGTGGAAGCAGAACTACAGTTACATGAAGCAATTTGTCTAAGGCCATGTTGTGTTCCATTCACAGACATAAAAACACGAATGCATATTCCTCAGCTCTCAAGCTAGTTCTGGTTCCCTTTCTTATTCTTACATCTTAATCGAGTGATCAGTTTTCTATGTTTTTACAGATTTTTCCTCCTGACACAACGAGAAATGGTTGCAAGCATTGCTAATCTCCTGTTTTGAGACAGCAGTGGAACGTGTTTGAAATAAAGGCCAAAATAAATTTTTGAAAGCTGAAATGAAGATATAGAAGGAGCTCATTCTTCTGATAGAAGTACTTATGTGGCCAGTTGTTAGACAGCTCTGCTAAACTGGTTTCACCAAAGTATTTCATAGTGTACTCGTGATGAGAAGTGCTGCTGAACAGTTCATTTGGTGTAGAACAGAGCACTTAATTCTCAGTTTCGAAGAAATCTTTGTTCAGATTGTTCACACAAGTATTATTGAAGACTTGTCATGGCTGATGTGGCCAGAAAGTATCAAACAAGAAGGGTAAGCACATATGGTCTGGTGTTGCTGAAACTATCAGAATCTTTCCATTAATATATTAATAAAGCAGCATCATTATGTTTAATTTATGTAACTAATAAAAAGTTATTTGCCTTTTTTTTAAGGTTGAAAAAAGGGGTACCTTTAATTAATTGAATATACTTGATTTACTGGGGCTCCTAAATAAATTTTTAAATAAGGTTTTAAAAATCTTACAGCAAACAGGCTTGCTCCATAATTGCCAAAAAAGACAGTATTAAAATATCCTTAAAAACTTATCCAACAACCCCCCCAAACTCATAATTTTCTTCCACTTTTTATATTGTCAAATTGTAACATAAAGGTAAATAAAGAAGTATTTTTAAAAAAAGTTGTTTTCTTTCTATCACCGGAGCTTACTTCCACAACAGAAAAGAAGCGGAAATTATCTAGGAGGCTGTCATCTAGGAAATTATCTAGGAGTAAGCATAGCTTATAAAAAGAGAGGGGTATATTTTAAAAGGGTCTCTCTGAAGTGTTTCGGATGAGACAGAATAGATTTTTCAGTGCTGAGATATACAATCTACTGTAGATTGAAAGTGAAAAATTAAACTAATCATAAGTCTAATAGGAGTCCAAACTAATTTTCAACTCAAAATGAAGCATCACTGCAGGTTCCTCAATGGGCGAAAGATCAAACAAGTGATCTTTGGTGGCCAAAAGATCAAACAAGGCATTAAAGGGGAAGAAAAGAATAGCAGATACGCTGTGATGGAAAAAACCCTGTCATTGTTTGCATTGACACTGCAGCATCAGTTGCATGGTCTGTGTAACTACGTGTCAAAAAGAATATCACAGAGCTAGTTAGAGTGGTTTCAGAAAAAATAAAAGTGAATCAAAAACAGATGGGAATGGAATCAAGGGAATTGGAAAAACTCTTACACGGAGACAAGTTAAAAATACAAGATATGTTTGCTTTAATGTGGAGATAAATAAGAAAATGATAGATAAAAATAGTATTATGAACTTGAAGCTTTCTGTCTGCAGTACTTTTATAGGTAAGAAAAAGGCAACTTTCAATTAAATAAAAGAACAGGCATACAAAAGTAATGAGGCTCTACACTGGACAGCTAATATAATTTTTGTATTCCTCCAGCATGAGGAAAATGATGAAGGCTGACAAGTGACAGCCAGAGTTTCTCTAAATAACAAATAGAAGAGTTGTAACTATGGTCAAAGCTCTCTGAAAGGTATTTTTTGGTTTTTACAAAATCTACATTAGATCAGTAAGAAATCCAAAGCACGTGTAGGGTGAGAATAAAAGACACATTTCCCTCACATGCTGGCTGCAGAGGTCTTACATATTCTTCTGAAACACCTTGTGCTTACTTCTGGCAAATAAAAGGAATCCTGGGTCTGATTCAGAGGCCAAGTTCTTGATTTGTTCTGGGACACATCAAAATACTAGGTTTTTGACCTTACCTTTTGGAAGTGTATTACTTGCCCTAACTGCACTGACAATCAACCATCATGATACAAAATACTAAAGTAGCATGTGCCTGCTGATGAATTTCAGGCACTAATTTAGAAGGCTGGAGGGCACCTTTAAGTCTGTTTGCGATGGCCTGCACTCTGTGTCAGATGAGCTGCGGAGCCTCCTCCCAGGCCGCCTGCGAAGGCGGTATCTGCCCTGAACCCTCTGGGCTGCATTCTCACCACGTGTCTCTCTCTGACACGAAGTGACTTCCCTCAGCCTCCTGCAGTCCTCAGCTCGGCTCTGCTCTGTCCTTCTGCAGGCCTCATGGTTCAGCTGGCCAAGGGATTACGGGAGGCTCTTCCAGCAAAGCAGATTTCTTGTGCAGTAGCTATCTTGAAGCCTCAAACAGGAGGGGCCTCTGTAAAATTGTGTCAAAGAGAAGTGTCCTCTGGCTGTAGCTGTTTGGCTTTTTGAAGTATCTTTTGTTTTTTTCCCACTGGGAGATTGCTCTGTATTTGGGACAAGGGTGGGGTGCTGGGACAGTCTTCCTTTTGAGTGAGCAGCCCCTTTGGTGAGGAGCAGGCTAGTTGCAGGTAGAAGGAAGTAGCTTGAAACTATTTGTGTTTCAGATGTCTCCAATTAAAACACAGCAGAATACAATTTGCTCATCTTATATTAGTATTTCAAAACAAAGCAAACATAGAAGAATGAATACACTTCATCCAGATTATACTATTCCAGCGCAGCATTTAAATGGTGAGCAATCTCCCAGTAATGGCTTTTGTTCTGGTACAGTGACAGTCTGTGGTTTATCTGCTGTTAGCTTTTCAAGCGAAACCCTGGACCTTATGCTAGGGTTAATTTTAACCATCTCATGACTGCAAACTTTTCACAGCTTGGTTTACACTAGGATTTGAAAAAGTGTTAATAAACAGTGCATGTTAAATTGACGCTTTCTCTAGCAGAGTGTCAGTAGAGTAAGCATAGCCACAGGGTACATAAGGATAACAGCTGCCAAGTGAACTGAAGGGTTTTTCATGATGGGGTATCCCTCTCTCCCCATTCCCAGCCTGGCAAGATGGATATGATCTTGCTGCCAGCAAATGCCACTGCCTGAAACTCTTACATGCCAGAAAGCTGACTATTTGCAACACTCGGTTTCCACACAGCGTATGCACAAGGAGGCCAGATTGCCAAACAGCATAGTTTGCCTTACAGGTGGGGCCGCATCACTCAGACTTCTAGGGAGTTACACAATATCATTACCAGCCTCCTACCCTCCTGCTAGAACATGGTCACCAGACTCCCAAAGGTTGATGGGCTGGCTTTTTTTAAATTGAGGCCTCAATTTTGCATAATGCTCTCCCGGACGTCTAACCCTTGGGTTAACTTTAACATATGGTAGATGTTGCACATTCTTCAGTGTATTGTCTGCTAGTGTGAAGCCAGGAGGAATGCCCCAGGAGAAGACTGTGTCTTTGCCGTGTGAATGAGTGCAAAGCAATTGGAGTAAAGTGACTTCTCCCCTGGGGAAATCTGTCACAAAAAAAGAACTTTGACATGTAGTGACACCTACAAGAGTCCACCCATATGAATGACTGTGGGACAGTCCCACTGTGCCTTCCACAACCTGGGGCATGTGGGCAGCATGTGGGCTGCAGCTGTTGCTCATTCCTGTGGCATGTTTCCCTCCTGGCATGTTCACACAGGTGGCATTGCAGTGTGCAGTTTTCTTTGGAAGGGTGTGACTCTGCTTGTTTACGTTAAATTAGCGTATTCCTCATTCATCATCAGCTGCAAAAAGGAGTGGACCCCCTGCACTGTGCTCTGCTGGCTCCCCTGCCATTAGCAAGGGAGGCAGGAGGGCAGCGCCTGTGGGAGCCCCGGGTTAGGTGGGAGGACCGGGCAGCGTGGGCCATGCTGCACCAAAGCCAGGTGCTCCACCAGGGCCACCCCTGTGATGGGGCACCAGGCATTCTTGTAGCAGTGACAGGTAGAAGTCAATCAAGACATCATTTCTGTCCCTCCCAGCTGCCTGATGAGCCACAGCCTGCTCTCCCCCAGGTTATGGCATCAGAAGACAAAGAATTCAAAGGTGCATTAAACAGATTTTTGTGTGAGGAAATCCCAGTCTAGAAGCCTGAAGCATAATGGAGTGGCAAGTCAATTATTTTTTCCTCCAACTGTTAATCTTCCTTAGCGTCTGGCCTGTCGTTTTGCTGATTCTCAGAAAGGGTGATTTGTAGGTGTCTATTGCTGAAATTTGAAGTGATTTAAAATTGATGTTTAAATGTGGTATGACTTTCAGAACTAAGTTATTCATTTATTTTCTAAGCAGTTAATACTTTTTAAGGACTCTTAAAATTTACTAGCACACTTCATATATTATTGTTTATGCAGAAATGCCAATTAACCCACACAGTGTGCAGACAAGATAGATGAGGATTAAGTCCCTACAGCCAATGAAATAGCAGAGATGCAATGACCTGAAAATTGTATCCTTAGCTCCTTTGCCTGTAATTAATATAAACTCACCAGTTAAGTGCCTTTCCTCTTTTTATTGATCCGTTATCTACAGTCCTGGATCCCTGTTGTTCAAGCCATTAGGCATATGTTTTCTTGATTCTTTTAAATCTGACTTCAGACTTGCAAGGGCTGCCCAGCCAAGCTTGATAAGCTGGGATCTTGGGAACAGGATACAACCATCCTGGATATGTGCAATAAATTTCCAGTTATGCAAAAAATGCCAGGGCATGTAACCAACCAGCTCTCCAGCTCCTATTACTTGTGCATTTGTCTTCCTTGCAAATTTTTGAATGTGCATTATGTCTTCTCTTCTTTACTCAGTGTCAGCCCTTCCTCATTAAATTTTGTTTGTTGCTGCCTGCCAGCCCACAAGTACAAGAATCAGTGCAAGACAATGGAGGATATCTTTTTTGGCCTGGAGAATGAAGGACTCGTGACCTTGTCTGCAGTCACAGAGGCATGGATCAGGATAGGATGACCAAAATATTTTAATAGGGAGCAGAAGTTACTGCTTCCACGCTGTCTCCCTTGTTTCTAGAGGCATATGGCAAAAGTAGGATGCCACTACTCTGATTCCAGTTGCTGTGGATTGCATACAATTTCACAGATGCTTTGTTTCTGTTTTGCATTTCAGAGCTACACAGCTGTCACCGGAACCAGGCAAATGAGGAGAGCTGTAGATGCATGTGGTTAGCTGACTAGGAGAATATTTGGAACTGCTCAAATCCTGATGTGGTTATCAGCTACACTACACAAGGATATCAGAGAAAAAATGTATAACTAACAGAGGCTCTGAGACACCAGCTGTGGTGAATGCTGTGAGGTAATTCAGAATTCAGGTTGGCAAATAAGTTCATTACAGTATTCTTTTTCCCTCCTTGAAATTAGTTATGCTTCAGCCTCAAAAAAAAGAGGAATGCAGTCCCTTGTTTGTCCTTAAAGACAAAAAGTGCTGTTTCTGCTATTTTTAAAATGTAAAAATTAAGGTTAAGGGAGGTAGAAGGGCTTCACTGAGACAATAGAATTTCAGAAGTAATGGGATGCTTATGCTGCTTAGATTTTCAGGAAGACTAAGCTGTGTTCTGGTTTAGAAATCTTGTCCCGCCAGCTGAGTTATTTATAACATTACACTCCTTTGTGCACCTCCTTACATATAGCGCATTTTTTAAGAAGGAGGCGTCTTAAAATTGATTAAATGTTCCTTTAAGAAGCTCTGAAATCAAGGAGAACTAGAAATCCACAGCTAAATGAAATGATGGAGAAAGCACGAATCAGTGTTTTGTGAAATAAGGCCAAGAGTCATGGTGCCAAAAGGATCTCTTAGTCACCATCTCACAATCCCATAATAGGTCTACGGAAGGACATACATCTAGTGACTTAATAGGCAAAATTGATAGGATTAGATCAGTGCAGAGAAGTAGCTGTAGAGTCATATGTATAAGATGAAATTACATTAAAACTAGAAGGTCACAGGATTTAAGGATTTGGAATATTAAGATTAGAAAAATAGTAAACTCAGAAGTGAAAGCTCAGAGACAATTGGTCTTTGGCACAGTATTGGTTACTGCACCAGCGGAAGAATACTGGCATTTGATTGGCATAGGTATGTAGTTTGAGCCATGTGCAGAGATGCATTTGTCCTATTTGTAAAACCACCAAAGTATCTTCAAATTATGCATACTTTTTTTTAAGGCCTTTCATGGCTAGCCTGGGAAGGCAAAGTATGTTAAGAATCTTTTCTTCAATATCCATCCTGATGTGTGTCAAGAGCAGCGGACGAGAGGAGAAGAAACTTACTATTAACAGATTACTGGAAAATACCCTGGTGCTCACATGAAATGTGTTAATATTTCTGTTACAACAGGGGAACAACTGCTAATTCCAGGTGGATCTGCTTTCCAGTTATGGTACAACTCTACATAGCTAATACAGGCATATTGTCAGCTGTCACTCAATATTACGGACAACCCGAAAAGGGGCACTCAGTGGTTGCTTTACTAGCAAATCTCATTCACAAGTCATGGCTCAATAAGGTAATTTTGTACTGTTTTTAGCTACTAGATTGGGAAATAGCATACAAAGTGTCCCTGATGGTAAGCGCTGTGCTGTGGACAAGCCACTGATCTCTACCCCTGCCAGGCAGAAGCCTTATCACCCTTAAATAATTTATTGTCAGGTGCAGTTCCCTTCTTATCTGCTCCGCCTGATCCTTGAGTCGATCAGAGTTACCATCAGGGCTCAGGCTTCTGCTAGTGCTGCTTTCTACTTCTCTGAAGTCAGTGGCAACAAAATTCTGGTGCTAGGAGCCTTTCTCATGCACCTTTCAGTCACTCTTTTTCTCTGTTACCTCAGCTTTTTGCAGAATTAACAGCAAATGTTGAGGTAGACAAAAAATGAAAGATGAGGTTTTAAAAACCACAAATCCATTTATCTCCTTGGAAATATGCATTCCTTAGGGATGGTACCTTTTCCCATCCTAAAATTGAAAATCTGGTAATACTGTTTCACGTCCAATCAGTATTAGATGTATCCTTGCTTGTATTTGCCTTGTTTTATGCTGGTTTATGGAATTACTAAACATGCTGAGAATGTTTTGGTAAACATGACAACTATCTTCAATATTTCTGGGTGAATGATTTTAAAAGCATATTTTAGTACCCTCTTAATTCCTATTTGAAACAGCCTCTACCTCTATACTCTTTGCTGGTTTCTTTTGGTTCCTAGGATAATCTAATAATCAAACCAGCATGAAATCAAACAGAACATCATAATTCTGTGAGTGCACTAATAAACACAGTAACTGTCTCAAATAATACTGCAGTAAAAAGATATATATTTTCATGGCTTAAATTTACTCAACATTGAGTTTGAATAATAAGTTGAGTGGGAAAAAGACCACATTCACAGGAAAGAACAGAAGAGAGGCAGGCTAGTGAGAAAGAATAAATGGCTCAGAAGGTAATAAAAAGTCTGCAGAAAGAAAGCATTAAGAAAATGTTCATGCAGAAAGTCAAGGAAATAAACAGCAATTACAGATTTAAATACCTAATTGTTATCTTGTTACAAAAGAACACCTGCAAAGCACTGACTGCTGGTCCTTTTACAATTACTGATTGGTAGAATAAAAATAAAAGGAGAAAATTGCCACTGCCAAGTGTGGTTAAAAGCAGTTGACAAATTGACATTAAGTGCTCTCTCACGTAACATCCACATTATTATTAGCTCAGCCCATCCTTGCAGATGCTTGCACTTTGTTTAGTGCTCAGTGTTACGATTCCTTAATTTCTCCTCGGTTTGTTCTGTATCAGGTAATAGGTTTGGTGAAACACAATTCAACACAATAAATTTACCAAAGGAAAAGCAGGGAAGATTTTCCTATTTTACTATATTTCCTTTAACTTTAAAAGCCATTAAAACTGAAGTACCTAGATGCTGACAATATACTAGTATTTATGGGGTGGGATTTTGCTACGTTTTATAATACTACAGAGCCTGAGTCATTACACTATAGTGTATAAATCTTACAAGATGTGTTGAGGGTTTAATCCCACAACTTTGTTTGGACCCTCTACTTTCAGACTGACTTATGGAATATTATTGTAGTGAAATAAATACATCAAACATGCTGTTATGGCACAGGGAAAGTGTCTTGCATACATACTGAAACAAGCAGAGGATCGTAGCAGTTGTATTGTGACAGTACCTGCTGACTGACTTTAAACAGGATGGAAACATTCACATAGCAGGAACGTACAGCATATGACCCAAAATAACATGCCAGGGAGTTTTTATTTTGCTTTTCAGTGAAAACTCAAGGTAGAAACTACACAATATTGTCATTAAAATGGTAGAACTGTGCCTGTCCTGTCCCGTCATCCGGCCCTCCAAGCTGTCCTCTAGAGGACTTCAAAAACATAACACAGCATTAATGTGTTTTAAGTAAGTGGCATTTATTTAAAGACAGGCAAATTGGAGGGTGGTATATTTTGGAATTCGATGCAGCTCCGTGTGTCTGACTCTGCTTAACCACAGCTCATGTGAAGAGTGTTTGTGTTTGAAATTATATAGCTACAGGACACTGCCTGCCTTGCTCTATTGTTTCCTGAAAAAATTTGCTATGGTGCAGGCACATCTTGTTCCCTAAGTGAGGCAGCAGCTCTGTTCCCCATTTGTAAGGGCCACAGCATATCACAAGCAGCATAAACTGAGCTCCAAAAAAGAAGACTGAAGAACCTGAATTGGTTGTGGCAAGACTGGAGAGCACTGACCTCACTGAAGAGACGTGGGTTCAGCTGTAATAATGTCAGTGTTTTTCTTCCTGAGGGCAGAACAAAAGTAAGTTGTACTTGGTGATCAAATCCACTGGAAGGTGCAACAGGATAAACAAAGATAGTACTTACCTTACTTGAACTATGTCCCTTTAACTCCCTTTCCTACTCCCCCTACCAACACTTTGGGGCCAAGTCAGCTGCATTTTCATCCTCTGCTGATACCCTAAAGCGCACAGTTAGAAATGAGTGCATTGTGGTTTGCACTATTTCATTTGTTTCTGTGATGAGTTCTCATTTCTAGAAGCAGTATTTTCTTCCTGAGGTTTAATTACTTAGGGTTTTAGTAAATGAAAGCCTCTTTTATTGATAAACAATAGCAATTAATGACAGTGATGAGAATGCTAGTTAAAAGATCATGATTAAGTTATACCATTTCTTTCCCTATAGAGTATCTTTTCCAAGAAAAAATCATTGTATTGACTGAAACTTTGGCGAAATTTTTTTTTTTTAAGAAAGTCTGCCAATGTTAATTGATATTATTCAGCTACTTTCATTGGCTTGGTTCAGAGTACTCCTATTTAATTTACCTGTCTTGATATGGACCTCATCCACCAGGGAAGATCCTGAGCTTTTGCAGCTGTATTTATTCTGGTCTTTTATGAAGTAGGTTAGCTAACAAAAGTAGTTTCCAATACACAGTTTATGTTTGCAAAGTTCCCAAATTCCAGCCTGGCCTCCTTCATTGTGCAGAAGGAAAGGCTTCCTCAGCCTTGCAACAAAAGCCAGAGTCTAAGGAGTCAGCACAAGCAGTGTTTTGCAGCAGTGCTGATCAGCATGTAGAGTGATACCTGAATTTGATTAGTCTGGAATGAAGACCACCAGTCTCAACAATGTCTACCATTAACTGGGAAATGGATGGAATAGTACAACAGTGCTTCCTGTGGCAAAAGCATGCCCTCCCCCAGAATTCTGTTTCCAGAAAGTTATTCATTGGTGTACCTGATTTGTTCAGATCAGTTTTATAGACATTTATTAGATGGTACACCTAATCAGTTAAAATAGCCTTGTCCTACTTTTTGTTTCCAATTTATATGAAGTTTAAATGCACACTAGTTACAGCAAAATAGCAACAAACTGATGACAGAGAGAAAATAATAAGCTCGGCCCCTGCCTTTTCTATGAGTCTGATAATTTTCCTTTGAAGTCAGGGACAAAACTGCCACTGACTTCAGAAATGGATTGCAAGGCCTTTGGCAACAGTGTTAAAAGCCTTCAGCAAGGCCTTCAACACTGTCTCTGACAATATCCTCATAGGCAGACTCAGGAAGTGTGGGCTGGATGAGTGGACAGTGAGGTGGATTGAAAACTGACTGAATGGCACATCCCAAAGGATTATAATCAGTGGCACAGGGTCTAGTTGGAGGCTTGTCACTAGCTGTGGTCCCCAAAGGCTCAATACTGGAATATTGTTTAACTTACTCGTCAATAATTTGGATGAAGGAGTAGATGCCTCCTCAGCAAGTTGACTGATGACACAAAGCTGGAAGGAGCAGCCGATACCACAGAGGGCTGTGCAGCCCTTCAGAAGGACATTGACAGGTTGGAGACATGGGCAGATGAGAACTGAAATGCAACAAAGGCAAATGCGGGATCTCTTAATCCTGCATCTGAGGGAGAGTAACCCCACACACCAGTACAGATTGGGGACCTGGGGGTCCTGGTGGACAGCAAGCTGTCCATAAGCCAGCAGTGTGTCCTTGTGGCCAAGAAGGCAAATGGTATCCTGGACTACGTTGGGAAATGTGCAGAAACTGATGCACAGGAAGTTCCACCTGAATATGAGGAAGAACTTTTCTATAGTGTGGGTGTTGAGGAATGCATTCAGGAATGGTTANAACAGCTTAGTTAGAGCAGCTATAAAAGTGTAAGACGTGCGGTTAATAAACGAAGCTTGCTGATAACTCATATTGAGTGCTCGAGTCTTCCCTCCGCGGCATGTGGGTGACCACACACTGGAACAGATTGCCAAGAAAGGTTGTAGAGTCTCCTTCACTGGAGATACAAGAACCCTCTGAGTGCAATCCTGTGCTCTAGGATGAACCTGCTTGAGCAGGGAGGTTGGACCACATGACCCACTGTGGTCCTTTCCAACTTGACCAATTCTGTGATTGTACACAAATGATATAAAACCGCAAAACCACTAATACCTAGTGGGGTTTTTTTCTTAACACAACATGCTTTTAAGAACTCTGGCTTCTAGGTCAAAAGAGACAAAGACATTAGAGGTTTAGAATATTCTCTAAAAAAAAATTACCTCAACTCTACATACATATATTATGTTAAAAATAAGTTTCTAATAACCACTTTTAGTCCTGCTTGATAAAATGTTGATATAGTTAGNATATATATATACACATTTTAGTAAACAAACTGTTATTCCTATTCCCCATATCTTTGCCTGAAAGCCCTCTAATTTCAAAATTATTATAATTCGGGCGGAAGGAGGTTAAATTTTTTCATCCCAAGGGAAGCTCCTGCCTTCCTTAGCAGACACCTGTCTTTCAAACCAAGATAGATATGCAGATTATAAACTTAGAGCTGCATGTTGTTCCAAGTACTTCTTGGGTTCACTAAGCTGAATCAGGAATTTTGTAGCCTTCCACATCATTCCATGAGGATGTCTGTGATGCAGTCACTTTAGAATCAGCCTCACTTTACAGAGAAAGAGGAACCTTGATCACACCAGGATTTTTCTCAACACCTGAGAAAAGTAAGCAACTGAGTCCAAATTTTCAGCATCTCTTTCTTTCTCTTAGTGTAAAATGCAATGGGGAAAATCCCACAAAAAATCATCCAGCAATGAAGGCAATTCTACCTTTTCAAGACAAAGTATGACTTCAGAAAATATAGTCTTTCCTACAAATAAGAAAACTTAGTGACAAGGATCCAGGAAAAATCATTCTTCTTGATTGATCTTCTCTGGATTGTTTTTATAAATTCATGGTTCAAGCATATAAAAAGTCAGCATTGCACATATGCTTTTAATAAATTAATTCTTAATGAAGTTGCCATAAAACAATCTTAGTGATTCCTTTGGAGCCTTGTGAAATGAAAAATCCTTGAAAAAACTCATCAGCTTTGCCTTGTCCTTCCAGTAAATATCCCCCAAACATCATTATGGTGCTATTCTTGAGCCTTTGGAAACAGTGTTGTGTTGAGATGTTGTGCAGCATCAACACGAGTATACCAGCTTATTTGCTGTGAATTCCTGTAGTCTAGTATCACATTGGCAATCCAACACGTCTGGCAGTGAGGACCTTTTGTACTCACTTGGTTTCTCAGTATTCAGTTTATACAATGAACAGTGAGGTAGTCGCAACTGCCTGGATTTTTTAGACACATACAACATTAATTATATTGATTGCATTAAATTCAGTACAAATTCTCTTCTGAACAGCAAACAGAGCAACAGTAAGGGCAGCTCTGATGCTCTGTATATCACATGATATGTCATGGTCAGTGGGTACAGGGGGGATGGTTGAGGTTATTCCCTCTTTTACTAGCACATCCTGGGATAAATTCACTTGGATTCCTCTAGGTCTTTACTCCCAGATGAGCAGATTTACCAGGTTATTGCACAAAGAAATGTACTCATTTTTACTCATATTTTTATTACATTATCGTTGCAGGCTTCCTATTTCTGTACACGGCAAGACTATGTGAAGGTAACAACCTCCTTCATCTCCTCTTCTGGATGCTGGAACTGACAGTTATAAATCTTTACACTTTTTATCAAAAACACAGTTGCTAAATAGCTAAGCCACTATTTATCCCAAAAAAGGCACTGTGGATGAGAATAAATTGAAGGAGAGATAAATCCCTGAACAGATTTTGCTGCTGTGTCCAGCTTACTGTGCCTGGACACAAAGCAGCTATTAGCCTGGGTTCACCAGCTGACTTGCAGGGTGGATGGCAGCTTTGGGTACCAGGAGGGAGACAAAGGCTCTGAAGAGTACCAGTGGGCTGCAGCCACTAAGCAGAGGAGTGTTACCCACAGGAAAAGGTAAAATGATGATTCTGGTCAAAGACTAAATACAACATTTAAATCAAGGTTTAAATATATGATTTAAATAAAATGTTTTGTGTAATAATATAGTACCTATACACATGATC
Source organism: Mystacornis crossleyi (assembly GCA_013400655.1). NCBI lineage: Eukaryota > Metazoa > Chordata > Aves > Passeriformes > Timaliidae > Mystacornis > Mystacornis crossleyi. Next base: position 56,244 of record VYZQ01027485.1, on the reverse strand, counting down.
TGGCAGACAAAGTATGTTGGTGCTTTTTGTTTTCATAGGAGGAATAAAAACAATCCCTTTTTCATAGCTGGGATGAAGGTACTCTCATTTTTCTGCTGATTAGTTATCCAGCACGAACTTGTAGAAGAGGGAACACATGCTGGAGTTGAAACAAAGCTGGGAAAACTTGAGGTGTTCTTCCCTGTTTTGCCTCTCCAGAAAACCAGAGAAAACAGAAATAGAGTATTATATTTCCGACTCAGAGAATGATTAAAGCCATGCCTAACTAATCTACTGTGTCAGTGCCCATAATAGCTGTAGTGGTCTGTGTCAGAGGGAGGAGATAAGACGGTCAGCTTCCATTTGTGGAGTTATGACTGTATTTCCAGGACACAGTAAGTTGTCACATTCACTACAGAGCATAAACAGTCGTAGTTACCCTAGCAGGGACTGTGGCCCATTGAGTTATTTCACCTTTCTGGTACATTTTTGACTTAACTGATTTAAGTGCAATAATGTGTGACCTATAATCTTGAGAATTTTGACACTGTCAGTATAGCTAAGGAAATCTTTAATTACTATCTAGAGCTTTAAAGATAAATGTGTATCATACAATGTGTGTCGGATTTTACCCTGTCCTTTGATTTATATTTTACTTCCAAGTCACCAAAAAAAAAAAAAGAAATAACCTTATTCTTGCAATGTCCTTATGAAATAAAAAATGGATGCTTTGGTTTAAAAATGTCAGAATAAATATGTGATAATTTAGAGAAATGAAAATGCTAATTTAATAAATTCAGTATTAATTTAGCAATCATTTCAGTCAAACCAAATTTATATTTTGAAGTGAAAATAAAATTCTGTACAGCTGTGATGTAAGTATAGTGAAATTCACAAGGAAGATATTTAAATCTGTGATAAAAAAATACAAATTTATTGCCAGCCAGTTAACTGTCCTCTAGCTCCTAGGCAAACAGTAATTTATATCTAGATAGGGGTCTTAAAACCAAATACTAAATAGCATTGGCTTCATTCAGATATGAACACAAAGTGTTACCAAGTAACTACTGGATGATATTGTGACAGTGATGTTAAATGAGCTTTGAAGAAAAAGCTGAGGTGAACAGGTGAATGTTCTTCTATGCAGAATATAATTACCTTGGAAGCTGTCTGAAAATGACCAGTAAATAGAAAATTTACTAGTTCTGACAGTAATTTCTGGAGTTTTTGGGACTGTGGTTTAATAAGACAGCAAATGACTCCCAGGCTGCCAGGATTGGAACAGAGCTTGCAGCCACGAGATGAGAAGTACTGATCTCGCAGAGGCTCACACTGACAATGCAAATTCCCTGTAAATGATATGACAGGTCAGCATTGTAGTAGCTGACTTTTTATGCTAGATTAGCACTCTCATTGCACAGAGAGTCAGGTATTGTCTGTCCCCTCATAGCTGACACAAAGCTGGCAGAGACTCCAGATTGCATGTTCATTGGCCAGGCGGGCACACCAGTGTGGTTGGTCAGATGCCAGATTCCACTGAGCATGGAAACAAGGCCTGGCTATGGACGGGGTGCAGTCCCGCAGAGCATGTCTGGGTGCTGGGGAGACAAGACACATGCAATGTACAGTAAATCTTGACATCATGCAGGTTTGAAAAGTCCCTTTACTATGCAAATTCTATTGTGACTCTATAGCCCAAACCTGGCCATGTGAATAGGCATGCAGTAGATGTTTCTGCAGGGCCAGTTGAAGAGTAACACGGTGTGTCTAATTTAAGATAAAACCGGCACTTTTTCCAGGTGCCAATCTTTGCTCAAAGTTGTGCAAACCTCATTACAAGGGCTTTTTTCAGGATAATTGATTTAAAATTGTTATGAAAGACTCTGACTACTCTTACTGTAGTTTGAGTGGGCCTAGTTCAGTTTAGAATACATTTGGGTAGTTAAGCAACATTGCAATTAAGTGAATTATGATGGTATCATAATTAAGACATACATTTGGCACGCTTTCTGTAGAAATCTAGAGCAGGCAGCCAAATGAAAGTGAACAATGAAGACAAAGGAAGCATGGAGACATACAGTGACTCGGGCTTCCTCCTCTCTCTTCTGAACAGTCTTCACAGGGCAGTTCTGCTTCAGGTCTTGACTTTAACTGGAGCCCAGCACAAAGCAAAAACCATCCCAAGTTTGTAAACCTTTCTTTCAGCTAGGGCTATTTGTACACGTATCTTTCCACAGCAGCCAAACTAATTGCCATGGCATTTGTTTCCAAGTGACAAAACTTGCTTGTCTGCCAAGATAAAACATTTGGAAGGCTGCAAAGTGATGTAACCTGGGGACATCTCTGTACTGATGTATTTTAAGTGCTGTTACACAGAGCTCTGCTTGTGATTTGAATTCAGGGCACGTTGTTTGGTAATTGGGTGAAGCCAGACTGGTCTCTTCAGGCTAATACAACCCCACACAGGAGTCAGGACTGATGTGACTGGCCCAGCGTAGCTTTTATAATGAAGACTGCTGCTCTGTTAGTGTGATTCTTGGGTGAAATTATTAGAAAAGCTGGCAAAACTAGTAGCACAAGAAGCTAGAAGGCAGCACAAGAACTGCTGGGACCAGCAGGTAGAAGATGTTAGAAGTGTGACAGCTCATTGCCATGACTTGCACTGCCACTTCCCCTGTGCCCTTGTCCTTCATCTTCCCCAGGAGGGCACAGAGCAGTCACACAACACCCAAGCAGGTCTTGGCCCTCCCGTTTGGCACATCATTAGCAGTCTAATGATACTGACCTATGGAAATGCTTTTATAAGGATCAACCGTAGCCATCTCTTCTGCTTAGGAACAATCCCGTTCAGCTTTGGATAACAAGAAGTCTCAGTGGATTGTGTTATTGCACCTGTACTACCCAGTTCATTAAAGGGACTAGTCCAGAGGCTTATCACAGTTGCCTATGTGCAAGCCTGATGCTACTCCAGCAATACAGTAGACTAAATGAGATTTTTAAAAAATTGGCTAATTGCTTTGAATTCCTCAGCAATCCTTTAAAATCAAGAGGTTTCTCTGCCTGTCCACCACCTATTTTGGTGGACAAACTCCTCCACGTGGCCAGCAATATGGCTCAAGGTCTTGAACTAGCAATGTGTAGTCTGTCAGTTTTCTCCTTTCCTTTTTGGAATAATAACATAAGTTCAGCAACTTTTGGGGAATTTGTGTATCTGTTTTTGTTTAGTTATTACTAACTCTTGTTAGTAATTACAAAGTGCCCAGGCTGGGTTTTTGAGGAACCAGACTCAGGTTCAGCCCTTTACCTTCTTTTTGGACAGCCAAGTTTTAGCACTATCTTGGAGTAAGTTCCTTCAAGATATGAGACCACATATGAAACCACAATTTTTGAAGTTCTGTTTGGCTCCATTTTGTGATATTACAATTTTGCTAATATCTCCCTTCAAAGCAGAGTATTCAGACATCCTCATTCCATAGCTGTATCTTGGCTACATCAACAGCTTGAATTCAATTAAATGCTTTTAATTGGTCATCCTTCCAAACATTTCAGAACAGTCATTCATTTTCAGATACGCCTAGAGATCTATGGTCCTAACATAATTTTAGTCTGACACAGAAGTCAATTACACTAATTTTTCAGCAGGAATTAACCTCTTATGCATCATCAGATTATTACTGTTTCTAGGTTCACTTTGCAAAGATCTGTTCCTTTACTTTATCTGTACATAAGAAAAGCTAAGAACCACTTGTGAGTCTCAGTACTGACTGGAAAATAACTACTTTATTGGAATGAAAACAGACATAAATATTGAACGTACTTCTAAACTGATTGGAATATTGAAATAGGCTGCAAAAAGACAGGTCACCTTCAGAAGTGGGATAATGACACTGATTTTCTGATTAAAAATACCTTTGCCTTAAACCCAATTATTAATGAAGTAAATGGTTATCTGTGTATTGACAGATATTAAAGTGATATCTAAAGAACTTTTTATCAGATTTCAAAGCTGATGCCTCTGAGGTCATTCTGAGGTTATGCCCTCATATCTCCATTTAAAACTCACTTATGCACAGCAATCCAGAAAATGGAGTGATCTGGACAATTTGAGAGGCGTATGTGTATGTGCAGGAGCCAGCTCAGGTGTTTGTGAGAGTGTGCTGAAAGATAAGCTCCTAGTGGAAATTCCAGGGGAGTTCTAGGTCAGCTGGAAAAGGGTTGAAATCTGACTGTGAGAACAAGGAAGAGAAGTTGGAAGGAAGAAGGATAGGCAATTTTTTGGTACTGGATAAAAGTAGTCTTGCTGATTTGAGTGAAGAGATGTTTTCTTAAGCTCAAAAAATCTTATTTTTATGTGAGGAAGGCTTCATTAGGGGTGTAGAACTGATGGTCTGCTTTCCCTCTGAACTGAAATCACAGCACAGCCCTGGATTTTGACAGCACATGTCAGAGAAGAATCCTGAGACAAAGTGAAGGAAGAGATGGGGGCAGGCAGATCTGGCAATGGTGCTAGAACTCACACGTTCTTCCAGACAATTTGAAGGTGTCTGTACTCTCTCCCCAAGAAGCAACTGCAAGAACTGAATTGGAATAATAATACAGACACTTAGGAAATTATCTCATCAATAAAACAGAAACATTCATTGGCAGGTTTACCTGCATGGCTCGTCAGCCATCCTGCCAAAGCATTTCCTGCAATTTCCCTGAAATGTCCTAGATGGAAATTATCTCCATCTACAGAAGCTGTTTGCTTCCTTTAAACTGATGTGACGTCTTCCATAGCATTATGTTTGACTTACGATTTTATTCAGCACAGAAATGTCAGCACAAACATGGGAAGCTGTGCAATTAATTTTTCAGGAAGGGCAAATAGAGCCAGTGGGGCGAAAAGAGCAAGTTAGTATAACTCATAAAAGCAGGATGATAAAACTCTGAAGTATGGCATGGGCAGAAGTCTGTGTCTCAGTATTCAGTAGCCTGATGGAAAGTGGGATGATACAGGGAAGAAAACGGAAGCGATCTAAAATAAACTGAGGCAGGGCAGACAAAATAGTGGTGTTACAGGAGGGGTATACCTACTATTTGAAGTAATTTTGTACGTGCCTGGACCACCATGTGTACAGTTCTCTGCCTATAGCTATACTAAAGCCTGCTGTAAAGTTTGGTGGAATCAATTGTAGTTTTCCTCTTACAGTGTATCTCCACCAACACATGGCAATAAGATAAGGAATCAGAAGTAAAAACCTATGTAAAACCGAAAAAGGTTTTCTTTAGCCAGGAATGCAAAGCCACAGTCCTAACATCAATCTTGAGTTGCTGATGAGTCGTGTGCTTTTTGACACTTTTCCATGCCACATTTTTGTCTATTTGCTGTACTCGCGTTCAGAGTAAAGTCATTGAATGTTTGAGAGCCCTTCCACCCCGGACAGTCCCGCTCCCGGTTAAACACCTCAGCCGGGAGGGCCGGGAGCAGCGCTCCGGGCAGGGGTCACTCGCGGGAACGGGACTGCGGCAGCCGACCCCGATCCGCGGGGCTGTGCAGAGTTCAGAGGGGGCTTTTCACTGCTGCCACCTGCCTATTCCAATCGGGCGACAGCCTTTCCCGGCTCGCCGTGAGCCCGGCCGGGCGGTGAAGGGGCGGGTGGGTGACACGGCGCGAAGCTGCCAGGGCGGCGGGGCCCCGGGCCGGCGCTGAGGCGGCGGCTATGCCCGGTGGGTACAGCGCTGCTGCCAGCAGCCGCGGCCGCGGTGAGTGCCCCTGGGATGGGGTCCCCGTTCGCTCGGGCTGCGCCACTTCGGTTTCGAGCTTCGGTGCGGTCTTTTGGCAGGGAAAAGGGGCGGGGGAAGGCGGCTCCGGACCGCCCGGCGGAGCCCCGAGCAGCGGCGGGCCCGAGCGGGAGCCAATGGGGGCCGGCGCGGCCGTGTGACAGGCGGGGCGGTCGCTGCCCCCGCCGGGAGGGGAACCTGCACGGCGGCGCTTGGCAGCATCATCCGCGGCTGCGGGGCTGACACACGCCTCCATCCTCCTCTCTCCCGGCAGCCGCTCACACGCGCCTCGCCGCGGGCGGAGCGGAACGGAGCGAGGGGCGCCGCGGCAGACAAAGCAAAGATGGCAGGGATCCTCGCCTGGTTCTGGAACGAGCGGTTCTGGCTGCCGCACAACGTCACCTGGGCGGACCTGCAGAGCACGGAGGAAGCCGCCTTCCCGCAGGCGGAGGACCTCTACCTCGCCTTCCCCCTGGCCTTCTGCATCTTCATGATCCGGCTGCTCTTCGAAAGGTAACGCCGAGCCCCCCGCGCCGCCCTGGGCTTGGCTGTGCTGGGCGGGCCCAAGGGCAGCTGAGGAGCCTTGTCAGCCCAGCGTCTTCCCCCGCCGCTGCTTCTCTGCCGGCCCTGCCGTGCCCTTACGTTCTTCCTGCCCCGTCGGTCTGTCATGTAGCGGGCCCGATGCAGGAAGGTGGGAGGTTCGTGAGGCAGCCGGCGCGCCGTTCCCGCTGCCTGCAGCGCGGCCCGGCGCGGGCGCTAGGAGGCGAGGTCTGCCCGGGAATGGGCGCAGCCCTCCCGCCACCTGCGCCGGCCGCGGCGGGCGGGGACAGAAGGGCCCTCCGGCATCTGTGCGGATCGGGGCGCCTGCCCGTGGCCCACGAGCTGTGGCGGTGTTCTGTCTGCCCCCCTCAGGAAAGCTCCGCAAGAAGCGCGGTGGCGACGGGCCTCGGCGGGAAGCGGTCCCGGGAGGAGAGTTTGCCCGTGCCCCCGCCACAGGGCCGCTCTCCAGAGAGTTACCCCGGCCGAAGCCCGCGCTGTGTCCCCTGCGCCGGGAGCGGCGGCGGGGAGCTGGGGGCCAGCGGCGGCTGGTCAGCCTGGGCCTCAGGTGGGAAGGGGCAGTTCCTGGTGAGAGCAGCCCGAGGCAGCGGGGCTGCGCAGAGCTGTGCGTGGCCAGTGCAAATGGTTTCGGTGAGTGGTCCGTGTCGAGTATCGGAACACTCCCGGGGCCGTCAGGATGTGGGAGCTCAGTGATGA
>VYZQ01027485.1:19230-48696 GCA_013400655.1 Mystacornis crossleyi | reverse complement strand
TTAGACTCATTTTGAAATTTTTATCTAGTAATGTGTTCTGCTAGCCTGATTGTAGGTGAGAGACCTCCAAAGATGTTTTATTAACAATTACTTAGGTATGTATTTTTTCCTTTTAAAATTAAAATCAATTTCAAAACTCCACTGTGAGAGTAGGATCAGGCAGTTTTGTGTGGGATTAATCCACATGGCATAGTACAGTAGAGATTTTTCATGTAGAGCATTTTATTAAAGCAGGCTGAGAAAAAGCAACTGGACCTGTTTCCCCTGATGAAAGCAGGGAGATTGTATATGACTTCAAATGGAGAAACAATCAAACCTTATTATTGCTTATTGTTAATTGGGTTTTTTCAGATTTCTGTGCTTTGGTTGTTGGGAGCTACAGAAATGCTTCATGCATCTCATCAATTAAAGGTCTGCAATTATACAAGATTTAGAAGAGGGAAGAGATAATATCATTAAAATTGATATTTTTTTCTTTCTTCTGTGTATTAAAACATGTTTTTCTTTCAAAACCGGAGTTGTGGATGACTGATGTACATGCTGCATCCTGCAACATGCTCTTGCAGGTGTTTAGCAGTTGCAATGGTAGCAGCTAAAGAAAAAAATAAAAATAGATTCTGTAATGCATTTAAAAAAACTAGCAGATCTATTTTAGATCTATGACTGTACTGTAGTAACATCAGTGTATTCTCGATTTTGTTTTGTAAGATACCCTAACTAATACAGGTGCTCTTGTAATTCTGTACACTGGCAGGTAAGGAGACACAAAGTGTTATGAATCTGATTATGTGTTTTATATCCATTATTTTCAGACTGCTTCATAGCAGCTGACTGCTAGGCTGCTGGAGTAGTGTGGTTTACTTCCTGTGCTTTGTAGGAAGAGTCACTAACTTCATGAGTCCTCACACTAGTAAGAAATACGGTTTAGGGGAATTGAACTTCACATGTCTTTGCTTACATAGTTCTTGACATGTTTGGGGGATACAACTTGCAATGCTAAAAGTTGACATACATGTTTATATTCTATATACATATGTATTTGTGTGTACATATTTGCAGGTGGAATTGAAATGATAGAACTTGGACATTTTTTTCTTTACATATACACATATTATTTACAGATTATAATACAAATCCTACTGGGGTTTTTGTTGTTGTTTTGTTACTGGTTTGATGAATCAGCTAACATTGCCAAGAAAATAATCTAGACACTTCTTGATTTTTTTTCTCCTTTCAAATGAACTACTTTTAATTGATTGCCTTGTCCTGCTATCCCTGACCAGCCTTCTTGAATGAAAGGAAAGTGTAGATTAGAACATTAATTGTATGCTCAATTGCTTCAGCAAGCGGATCTGATGATGATGAGTGCTCCTGAAATAAGATTTGGTCTGAGGTATAATCTCATAGGCATGAAATTTAGTGGATGTATCTGCTGAAGTTATCATAGTTATGGATGAGGTGTTAAAATACTTTAAAAGCCTCTTCTCTTTTTCCTTCCTTCTCATTCATCTCTTTCTTTAAAGACAAAGTACATTTTAGAAAACTATAATAACTAAGCACAAAGAGAGTGTTACCTAGTAATTTGGAAGATGGCGGGAGTTTAGCAATGCAGTGGTAATGTGGGAACATCTTTCCCCATAGTAGTGTGTGTCTTACTACTTTTTTTAAAGGCATCTAAGCAATTAAGGATACCCCCTGTACTATACAATGCCTTCAGATAATGTCAGTGCTCAATAATAAGTCTCTGTCTCCCTGGATCCTTTCCAGTTCTATTGTGGGAAAGACAGGTTAAAGCTGAAGTGAAACTGGTCTTACTAATAGCAGGGTGCTGTAGTTTTGATTGCCCTAAAAAAGATAAAGAACACCTGTTATTCTGGGCAAATACAATTTTTCTTCTTTTGTTTATGGGATAACATGGCTCTTCTCCCTCTGCTCAGAAGCAGCATCCTTTCCTAAACTCCTAAGCATGTCTTCTGTGAGGAGTATGTGCTTAAACAAAAAAAATATTCACTCGGCAGTCAGCATGCTTGTTGGACACAAAGCAAGAGGGTAACACTTCTGTTTTAGAGACATCTCTCAAGGGAGAAGTTGACTGAGTAATCCAAAAGGATTCCTGACTAAACAGATTTCTGATGTGGTCCAACAATCTTCTGAGTCAAGTAGTCTGATATTACTGCTTTCTTCACAGTTGGCTCATCTATTCAAGTTACTTATGTTTCATCTTTGCACTGTAGTTGCACTATATTTTATTTCCCTCATCTTGTAAGCAGCAGTTTGGGCTCAGATCTAATGAGATCACTCCATGAATTCTAAATCCATGTTTCTTCTCAACTTTGAACCAATTTATTTTTTAAAAGTAACAATAGAGCCTTAGCAGTAAATAGCTGTAAAATGCATTTATATCTTGCTGATTGTACTATCCATTTCTCTGTATTTCTTTAATTTTATTTCTAATTTTCCGTCGTTTATCTTTTTCTCTATATAACCAGTTTTTGTTTCCTAAGGTTGCAGAGTTGAGCTTCAGCCACTAACACATGCAGATACTTCCCAACAAAATGATTGTTTTACCTGGAGAGCTGTTGTCTGTCTTGGCCTGTCTGTCGTACCAGCTCGGATCAGCGCAGTTCAGGTCACGCACGCTGATCCTGCCAGTACTGGCTGGTGCACACCTCTGTTGTGTAATGTAGTCGTGGGTTCACTCATAAGCTTAGAGTGTTCCTTAAAAGAAGGTGGCGTGGATAAAATGCACACTGTTTGAATGTCCTTCGTATAGGGCCATTTACAGATGGGCGTTAGTGTCAATCCTAAAATTAGGAGTTAGATGGGAAATGAATGCTGAGCTCCAGAGGAGAATGCTGTTAAACTGACCTCTAAAATATCCATGTGAGAGAAGTATGACAGCTAAACTACAGCTCTGCCAATGGAAAGGTTTCAATGAGAGGTCACTAGTGGGTGCTGGGAGCCTATTACTGAGGCAGAGCCACTGTTAGTGGGGTTTTGTCTGAGTGCAGGTTCCAGTTACTGGTAGAAACTCCAGTTTGGTTCCTGCCTGGATTCCTGTAACCACGCAATTGGATCCAAATTACCTATGTCTCTTTTTTGCTGCTCCTACTTCTGCCTGTCACTGATTAACAGGCATTTGCCAAGGATTTGTTCTTGGAAAAAGAAGAGCTTCTGGTATGCTGCCGCTTTCTACATATCTGCAGACCAGTGTCTTATTAGTCCATGCAAAATATTTAGTAAATGAGCATTTGGGATATTCTATTCCCTTAAATCTATCTTTGTTTCTGTCAACAGGGTTGACACCTAAGCTGAACAGTGTTTATTTGACCATATTTGGGGGGGGTGGGGGTAAGGACAGGGGAGGTTTGTTCTTTTTTCTCAAGTTGTTAAATATCCCATGCCTGCAGTAGGTTGACAGTTTATTAGCATTTGGTGTTTCTGTGCCTGTCTCAAGGTGGTCTTGGAGTTTTGAGAAGTTAAAATGACAGCATAAAAGTATATAGCTTTCATCAGTGGTGTAACCTTATATAATATCCAGTAGTATGCTTAAGACTGTAGTTAACACCTTATGAACAATCAGATGCGTATGATGTATATGAACAGGTCCTTGGAGTTGTTCATCTACCAGCTTGATTGCTTGGTGTCTCCCACCAGAGTGCATTCCTTCACTCACCGGGCACTTGCAGATTTTGGGGGACATCCAGGTCAAGGGAAAGGAAGGGCAACGTGCGGGTCTCTGACCATTTGAAACAGGAGGCATCGCTGCTGTCTTGCTTTATGGTGAGCAGTTTCTGACAGTCAGATGGGCTGAGAGCTTCTCTCCTCTGTGAGGAAGTGCTTTTAGCACACGGTCCTTACAGAAGACTAACTCTACACCACATGGGGTCCACCAGTTTCTGGCAATGCCTGTCTGGTTATTCTGAAGTAGTCCAATTGCAGCCAGGGTGGGAGAACTGGAGTATTTAGCACAGTCAGTTGTAATCTTAGAGATGGTTTTCAGGTGGACCTGTAACACAAAGCTGTGACTTCTGCACAAAAACCAGAGACTAAACTGTAATTTTTTTTTCCTGTGTAATTAATACCTCTCTTAATAGCAAACTGTGCTGTTGTTAAGCTTTAATATTTCTAAGCAATTGTAAAGCCTCATGTAACTATTACTGATGTAGCACAATCAAATTTTAAGTCTCAGTGTAATTGTACAATTACTAAGAAAGTTTATGAATTGTGAAGGAGTGTAACATCCAGTTAACCATGTTATATATTTTTTAATATGTAAGATACCTATATATTTGTATATTGGCTATTAATCCAAGTTACGTTTTGCACAGGAAGGAATGAAATACTAAGGTTCTCCAGACTACCTTGTATTAATGAAGTATCTTTCAGGTTCACTAACCTAAAATTCTTTTTAATGTAGTAAATGATGCACTTTAAAGTCTGGTCTGAAATGATGAAAAACCTTCTTTGTGCTCACAGGTCACACTAGGATAGTTAAAGCAAAATACCTAAATCACTTGAATTTTTTCTCAGTGCCAGTGCAGTAGAAGCTTCCTTTTAGTAATATCTTTTCTGTGTTGGTTTCTCCTGTGCATATGAGGGCAATAACCTGTAGCACTATATTAAAAAAAATTTATCTAGCTGACGTAGTGAACACTGGTGCACAAACAGGTTAGAACTTGGAATGTGTTCATTGGCATAAAATCTTACATTCTTGAGGCTGTTTGAGTATTTGTGCATGCAGTAGTGTTTGTCCATTGTTTGCAAAAGCTGGTAGCTCGATTTTTGTCAGTAGTTAAGTAACATTACATGTGGTGTCATCACATCTACTCACTGCTCATTTGCCATCCTCTGAGATAAACTTAGTATTTTTTAGTTCCACAAGCAGAAAGAGAAAAAAGCCTAATAGAAGTGGTGCTGAAACCCTCACTTCAGCTTTGGAATTTCTTCACTCCCTTTTCACCTCTGTTCCTGACTGAATTCAGTTCTATATGACATTGTATAGATACCTGAACTTCCACTGGGACTGTTGTTCACCATGTCCGTGGGACTCGCATCTTTTCACTGAGAAGAGAGTGGTAGCAAAGACTACTCTCAGTTTATACTTTCCTATGGTGTTTGACAGAACTTTAAACTATGAAAACTGCTTTTGCACCAGTACTGTCTGCCTTGAAATGGTACAAATGAGCTAAACTGCCTAGGCCAATGAAAGATGCTTTCCTGCAGTGGCAGGGAATTGCTTATTTGGAAATAAGACTGTGCTCTATAGCTCAAAGTAAAGAGCCTACTCAAAAGCATTTCCTGATCACTGAAGTAATGTGGAAGGAAGATCAGAGTGGTACATTGTAATATCCCTTTTGCTTGCTGTTCCTCGTGTCTATTGTGGCTGTGTGATGTATCTATTGTGGAGACACAGTTGCCTCTGTAGTTGGAGATAGACTGCTTGGTGTGCTTTTCTTAAGGGGACTGCTTGAACAGGGTATGTTCCTTAAGATGCACAGAAATTAGTCTTGATATGGCAACTGCTGAAACTTTGTAAGTGGGCAGCGTAAATGTGGAATGCTAGTCTAAACCAGTGGGCATTACTGTGTGACAAAGCAGACAAAATTAAATCTACATGAAATGAAAGTTGAGTTCAGAAATTTTTGGGGTGGTGGGTGAACTCTGGTAGCACTCCTTAACCAGGAGGAGACCCGTGTAGCTGGGGAGCTGGAGGGCTCCAGCCTCTCATCAGTTGAATGTCAGGGCTGCGGGTCTCCTAAGCTCTGCTATAGCCAGTGAGACCACTGCTTTGTCAAGACCAGAATCCCCCTTGCAACTGGTAAGACCAGTTGCTTCTGTTGAAAATAAAGTTCTAGGAAATGAGTGGGTCATGAACATGTGCTTGTTGACAAGCTTTTCTGCATTTGTCCATTAGATTTTCTTAAACTTCCTGCTTCAGTACTTGTGGATGAAATGATCAGGTCCAGTTGGGTATAATTAATTCCTGTTATGGGCATCATGTTGGAAAGAAACTGCTGAGAAAAAGAAAATCAGGTAGTTGAGAAAAAGAAAAGCAGACCACAAGCAGAAACGTGTTGTGTATGTATTGAAGCAATAATTGAGTGGTAATTGAGTGGTTGATTCTTATCTGTCAAGTTTTCCCACACAGTAGTATGAGAGAAGGGTGAGAACTGATATGATAAGAGAGTAGCCTGAAAATATGAACAGTTCCAGTGCCAAACATTTCCCAGTATTACAACACCTGTACTAAATTAACAGTGATTGCATTGCTGTGGTGATGACAAATTGAACTACAGATGGAGTCCTGGGAGTTCTGATGGACAAAGATTCTTCTTAGTGGTACAGTGAAAGGACAAGAGGTAACAAGCATTTGATATGCAGGAAATTCTGTTTCAACATAACAAACTTTTTCTTGGGATGATGGTGAAACACTGTGACAGGTTACCCAGAGAGGCTGTGGAGTCTCCAGTTGTGGATGTACTCAAAAAACATGGGCATGGTCCTGTACTAATGGACCATCCAGCAGACTTGATGATCTCCAGAGGTCTCTTCCAACGCTGGCAATTGTGTCAAATCATAAACCTCACTGAATGGCATCAGTGCAGGGCTCCAGGGCGCTCCTGAGAGCTCTGTCTGGATGAAGTTTGTAAACCATATTGGAAAACTCAATAGGAGAGGATTAAGTTGAGGTTCACTGTAAGGCTACAGAAGAAAATGAGGGCAGAGCACATAACATTTGATTGAATGGACATCTGGATTTTCCATTTTCTGTAGGATGGGTCTTTTGATTTTATTGTAGTCTGGTGTGAGCAGATGGGATGTAAATTAAGAAGTAGATGTGGACCTCCTCTACCTAAGACAGAAATTACTTTATGAGTACCCACAATGAAGTCCGAGTTGCTTTGAAATAAACACATTCTCTTCTAGGATCAATGATTTGAGTCTCCTACAGCATGAAATTTGATTTTAACAGGCCATTTTGAGGATAATTCTAGTTTTGTTCCACTTAAGTTGTTTCTTCTCAATGCTGCAATATCTTTAAGATAATTTTGGTTTTGAAAAAATTCACAGAAAGAGGTGCTTAGATGACAGAAAACAGAAATCACATGCCTTACTGGAAAATATTTTATTCCCTTTGTGTTTAAGATAATGAGAGTAAATCAGACTTACGGGAAAAAAAGAGAGAAGCCAGTCTTCAGTTTTATATTCACTAATTCTTTATATTGGTAATAAAATGCATAGTTGAAAATATATTTTTATGTGTGTGTGAACAGAGAATAATTTATATACGACAGTGGCATTATATCATTCTGATGCAATGTGCTTTTTTCTATTTTTTAAAAAATATAATTACATTAAAAATAGGTGTAAGGAGTGAATGTAAAATATTGACTGGTCTAGAAAATGAGATATTTCAAAATGTCACTTGTTGGGGTGATAATAAAACAGTTTGATATTTGACACAAGAAATACACCCTATCTCCTAATTGGAGGTACTGTCACGTGTGCTAATCTGGAATTGTTATTTTCTAGAGCATTTATAGGAAACATGAAAAATACTTGGTTTTATTCCAGTTTGGAATGAAATGGAAAGTTAGAAATGTCAAAATTTCATCAGCAACAGATGTCCTGACTTTCAGCCAACACTGATAAATGGGTTTGGTTACCGAGACAAGGATGTAGAGATAAAAATCAGATCTCTATCGCATTGCCAGCCTCCAGAAGCATACATTCTTCACCAGAGTTAACCAGTTTGTATCTGTATGCATGTTGCACAGACAGTTTCATTGTGTTTTTGTTTGTTTGTTTTGTGTTTTATTGGAGGAAAAATTACCTCTTAACAGGTTGAAAGTAGGCTGATGTTAGAGTCATGGCAAGTGTTTGAATCTCTAGGCTGACATTTACCTTCAGTTGTTAAGATGAAAAGTGTACTAGCAGAAATAGAACACTTCCTGCTTACTCTTCCATTGAGAGCTGGCTCCAAGGTTTGAAGAGAACCTAGCAGTTTGTATCCATCACCTAAGAATTACTTGTGTTTTGCTTTGTTTCCCAGTGGGAATATTGAGGTGTAACACCACAGTGGTTTAGGGCTTTAAATACTAATAACATGTCTCCTAAGCAAGTTGTCTCAAAGGAAAGAAAACTCCAAATTTACCTTGAAGCATCTGCTTCTACACTTATTTTTAAGGGTTCTCAGGGGTTTCAAGCTGATCCTAATTTTATCAAGAATCTTTCTCAGTTTGGTGAAAAACAATGTATGGGTCAAAACCTTTTGCGTGTTTATCAGGAACAAACCTTAGCTTCTTTCACATTTTCCTTCTCTAAAGTCCTGTATCTATACCAAGAAATACTTTTTTTTATGGTTTAAAAATAACCCAAGTGCATTGACTAAGAAAATGACATCTGCTAAATAATCTGCCATCCTCTTCCAGCTCGCAGACTAGAGCACAGCACACTGAGAGAAACTATATACAGAGAAGGAGGTATCTGTCAAAGCAAGGATGTTGCCAACTATGTGGTCCATAAAGTGATTCTTTGGTTTCAGTCCTCCGTAATCCAGTGTTTTGTGTACCATATGCAAAGGACTTCTGCTTCCCTTGAATATCTGTGGCTGACTTGAGACCTTGACCACAATAAGAAGGTGTTACTATGGATTTTGTTTGACTTTTTTGTTTATTTATGGTGGTGGGTCTCTGTCTTGGGGAAGACTTGTTGGATTGAAGAGCCAAGGCATTAGAATCCAGCATCTTACCTTTTCTTCTTGTTTTCATGTAGAAATTTAATATACAAAGCTAGATTAGTTCATCTTCATATATAGAAACAGTCTTTGGAATCCAGGTATTACCACTTGCATCTTGTCTTCTTTTTCAGACTTGTGTTAACTTCACTCGGGGCTACTGTGAACCTCTTGCAAAGCTTTAGGCCTGTGTGGTGGTTTAGCCTGCCTGGTGCATGTGGACTGGTAAATCCTAAGTCACAGATCATAAAATAAGGGTCAGGGATTTTCATGCTCCCTGCCCAGTGACTCACAGAGTTTCCTGTGAAACATCCCGGAGTCCATACATCAGACTAGTTGTTGGTCTTCCAGCATTAGCATTTGTTTTCCTAGATGACTTTTAATGTAAAAAGGGCATTAATTTTGTGAAACTCTATTACATAAGGTAATGAGAGTTTTGTCACACAGTCTTATTGGATTACTTGCATACAGTAAGGTCTGCTGGTGGTGCAAATTAGTTTCTTAGAGGGTGGTCAAACTGATTTGAGGATCTGTATTACACTTAAGTATAATTTATTTACTCAAATGTCCTGAGTCTGATCTTCTGCCAATATAAATCAGAAATCAGCTTTTGCTGAGTTCTGGTGTTTTAGCAGCGTATAACTTCTGTGAAAGACCAGAAATTTTATGACATTGTGTGTGGTCATGTGTAGCCATGGAGTTTTAGTAATCTAGTAATCTAATCTAGTATTTAGGTTGCTGTTTTAGTAATTAGGAAGCAGAAACAATTCTATCTCTATACCTATATATATAAAAATATATTAAAAAATATTTTTTTTGCATTGCATTTTTCTTTCCTTGACTAAGTGCCACATTTTCTCCCCTCTTCCATTTTTCAGGACTAGTAGTATGTGTGCAGCCATAAAGTATTAATTTTGTCAGAAAATCTCACACGTAGAAGGTTAGTTAACATTTGATGTTAACTGGAATGACTTACTCTATTTTTCACAGTCAGAAGTGCGGCTGCATGCTGTCGGGTGACGGAGCAGTGAAAGGGACAATGTGCTAGCCTTGCTACTCCTTCCCTCGCTGCCTTTAACAAGAACATCTCTAATACTGATAAAGACTGAGCCTGCTGCTCAGTGGCAGGCTGCTGGTAAGCACCTTGTGGACCTTCCTGTGCCCTGCCTCAGTTCTGCTCTTGCACAAAGCTGCTTTATGGTGGAGAAAAAGGTCTGATACATCTTTGCAGTGGTTGTAGCTCCTGTCTACATATGTAGGGTGGCCTGNCTTGTGGACCTTCCTGTGCCCTGCCTCAGTTCTGCTCTTGCACAAAGCTGCTTTATGGTGGAGAAAAAGGTCTGATACATCTTTGCAGTGGTTGTAGCTCCTGTCTACATATGTAGGGTGGCCTGGAGGTAGTATTCGGGTTTTGCCCTAGCAGGCAGTGTGCTGCAACTGCATTGCTGTCAGTTCACGTGACGGGTAGCTTAATGTGAACCCAGGTGTTCTATGTAAACTCTAGTCACTGCCAGAGGAACAATATAAGCACCTATTAAGAGCTCTGAGTACAAACAAACAGAAAAAGAGAAGTGTCATCCTTATGATGATGATGATCGTGTTTGTTCCACATGTGATGATTTAGAGTACAACTGGGTGTGTGTACATGTTGATATTAAAACAGGTTGTAGTGATGACCTCCAGGACTGTCTCAACAAGTCTGCCACTGTGCTTCACAACAAGGCTTTTTTTGCCTTGCCTGGTAGTGCTGCAGGTATTTGTTTATATTGAATGACATAAAGAGGCCTCTGAATGAGTACACTTGCACAACGAACAGCACATTCATTGGATCCACTGCGTATTTTCTCCCAGCTTCCTTTCAGCGAGTTCTCTTCAGCTGAAGGCTTGGCAAATGTTCCCTCTCAGCTTTGCCTACAGAAGAGGAGTTATGAACCAGAAAACTTAATCACAGGGCCTTTCATCCTCCTGACCCTCCACAGTTCTGACCCAAGGGGAAGCAGTGAACAGTATATTGGTCTGGTTTTGCTGTTGACATTGAAAGAGTGAGGCTCCTGACCTCAGAAGGTCTAAATTTGAGTATTACAGTGAAGCAGAGGACCAAAAATTAGTGTGCTTGTGTTTTCTGCTGATTATTTTGTGTATTCTATTATAGGGCCTGGGATCCTTTTTTTATAATATGACCATAACTACAGTAACTACTTATTGCTTCTAAAAGTTTTCATATTGTTTAGTGAGAACTATCACAGCAAGAAGCTTTTAGAACTTAATGCAGTTCTGCTGAACTCCTAAGCTCCTTCCCCTTGGACAGTTAGGTCCGGTCTTACAGATGCAGTTACATCTGTCCTGGAATAATTTCAGAATGTGTCTGGGGTATGTGAGGATAGTGCAGAAGCCAGAAGATGGAAAATATCACCTTGACACTGGAGCTTTATGGGATATTTTTCTCCTCCTCTCTTAAATAAGACTTATACGTATGAGGTCTCAGTGACTGGCAGTGGCCATCAACTGTATGAAGCATCCTCTTCTAAAGGACCACCATTAATCAGTCCCATTCCTGGTTTGACAAGGGCAGACCTGGAAGAAGATGAAATTAACTACAAAACATGCAGGGCTTGTGGGAATCCTTACCAGAAATCTTGTTTTGAAAATTCTCAAAGGTTGAAAAAAGCTCTAAGCTCTAGCAGCCATTGGAGAATTAGCTTTTTTTGCTTCTTAACACCTCCTTAAATATTGTCTTGCCTGGAAATTTTCTAGCTTATTACTTAAAAGAAACAAAAGAAACTCTTTGTGATAGCAAAATGCAAGCTGTCAGACTATCTGAATTTTAATAGTATCACCTTGCTTTACCATCCATTTACGGGATGCCCAGAAGAGTCATACGCAGTCTGGGGTTTTTACTTTCTTGTTTCTTATCTCTGAAATTGTGTTGAAAGCATAGTAATAACAACAGTAGTAATAGTAGAGGTGATTATCTGCCTGTTTTGAAAGGGTGTTTTCAGATGCAGGTCTGTAAAGTGAACTTAATGCAAAATAAGTTGAAAAAGGTCTGAGCAATAAATAATATGATGTCTGGGTCACTGGCTGGGTGTAATAAGACTGTGTAAAGGTGAAAAACCAGCAGAAGGAAATGCTGATGCTCTTGTACATTAAGCATGGTATAATGCTTGGCATGAAGACCTGTGAGTGGAGGAGGGCTGCTGGATGTGGCAGTGCTCTATACCAAAGGGATATGTCCTCTTTATTTGGCTAAAAAGAAATAAACTTTGGAGCTCAGTAAAAATCTGTATTTTAATAATGCTTTTGAACACCTGAATGGTATTTAGTACACAAAATTACTTACAAAGTTATTCTCTTGTAATAGTTGCAATTTTAATGAAGAGTTTTTTCCTCTTAGGCTTTATTTATGACAATAGCACATTAGTGGAGTGTGCTTTGGCTCTCAGTTTATAGTTCTAGGTTTATATTTTTGTCCTGCAGCTGGATTATTTATGGAATAAACAAAATGGTGATAAAATGTAAGTTCTTTTGGTCCTACTGCAGAACAGGCTGAGTGAATTTGGCATTCCAAAGCCACTTAACAGTGCTAAAATAATGAGTAATAAAAGCAGAGGTTGGAATACTTCTGTGCCATCAATAAATATTTGCATCTCGGATGACAGATCACGACAAGTCAACCCCCTCATGAGAATGAGTAATGTAGATAATTTTTGTGGAGATGCAGTGCAGCAACCACATGACTTGTGGTGTGACAATCTGCTGCTCTTCAGTATCTTGACACTTCTGTTGCTTACTTGGAATTTAAAGCTTAGAAAACTAATTACTCACCAAATTCTTCCTGTACTTGCTAGGTAAAAATCATTAATGGAGAGGTTGAGGACCAGAGGTGGGAATGGGGCAGAGAAGTAGAACTGGAAGGAGCACACAGGTGTATTCTGGAGTGTGGGAGAGCGGAGTGGGACTAAAGATACAGTGTGTGGGGGGAAAACCTGACCATGATGTAAGTCTGTGCTCTTGGGCGGAATGTGGTGTAACCAGGCATGCCCGTTTGTTTGTGTCCCCAGAAACAATGTGTTTGCAACTACTCCCTTCAGATACACTTCTAAATTCAAAGGTGTATGAGAACACTTACGAGAACACTTATATCCTAGGCAAGGAAGAGGCTTGATGTATGTATGTCTTGTCTGTCTCAAGCTGTTCATGAAACAGACCTGAAAATTCTTAAGAAGAATTCAAATTTTACTTTTTATTTTTTGGCAGTAAGAAAGCCGTAGTATTTGTGTCATTGCAGTCCTGTCCCATGTGGAAGGGTGTAGCATGCCCAGGCACCACCCCCACCTTCTTGCAGAATCTTTAATGAAGGCAGATGACAAGTAAGAGATGCCAGCTGGCTAATGTGACCCAAAATGATTATGGACTTGTGTCTGTTTATCTCTGCTGCTGACATCTAGAAATCTGTTATCTGGGAAGGACAGCACACTTTCTTCTCTTTCCAAATTAAGTCAATAATAACCTTCCAGGTTTGGTTGGAAAATGTAGGTACTGTTACTTCTGGAACACCTTAGTGATGTACTGGGTCCTTATCATTCACCAGAACCCTGGATTGTCAGTGAGACCAGGAACTGGTCTGAAAGGAAATACAGGAGATTTATGTTGTGGCATTAGGGGAAAGTGATTTGCATCTGTAGAGGTTAAAAATAGTACTAAAAATGAGCCAGTTTCTGATAGGTGAGCCAAGAACAATGGGAGACCTTGAGCATGGAGCAAGTAGGTAAAATATGAGTCTTGTGGGCTTTTTGTGGCAAAGAGAAATATTGTTAGTTGCAGTGCGTTTTCTTGGCCCATTGCAACTGCCTGACAAACTCTGCTATTGGCATACCAGGACTGATAAAAGGATTCTTGATTTTAAGATAAAGAATATTTCCAATCAGCTAGGCAAGGCATCCTTCATGTTCTTAAGCTATCGCAATACAAAAGTACTGCGTAAATCATCTAGGGAACCTAATAGTGTGCTACTCTTATGACTTGATTAGCACTAAAAGTTTCTTTTATGACATTAAGAATAATGCCAAATAATTGTTCTTGTTTTATGCTGTACTGTAAGGAGGGATGTGTGCCTGTGTGTGTGAGAAAAATGGTAATGTTCTCTAGTAACCCAGAACAGTTATGATTGCCTGGATCATCTAGAAGCACAAGATGTTTTCAGCAATTAATTCATAGACTGAGCAGCTGTTCATTATGGCAAGAACCCAATAAAGGACAAGAACTTTCTCTGAAAGACTCATAGATATTTTCCCAGTAACTGAGGCTTAGGGAAAAAAATCTGCAGATTTTATTTCCTCATTGAGAAACACCTATTTCATAAGGGAGATCTTCTGTTAAGTTTGTCATTAGACTATCAGTCATAAGATACAATTAATGATCTAACAGAAGGAATTTAAGCAATTGAAAATATTCACTTTCTTTGCTTAATACAGTTTGAGTGTTCTTGAGAGCTATTGTTAAATTGTGTAAAATATTAGTTTGAGTAGCTTTTTTAATAAATGAAGGAAAAAGTAATTTCCAGCTTGATTTATGTAATTTCAGCTGGTATTTTAGAAGTAAAAATAAACTTTGCATCATACAGGAAGCAAACATAGTTGACAATGTTGTTCTGCTAGACATCGTTAAAGAACAGCACCAGTTCTGATTGAATTGTGGAACAAGAAACCATACTAATGGAAATTAGGTTTCTCAAGTTATTGTACAGTTTATCTATAGAATAGAATGGTGAAAAAACACCTTTTTGAATCTCAGACCATGCTTCTCATTCTGGGGCAGTATTTAAAAATGAAAGATGAATGAAGGAAGTATCATTTAGGTAAGTACAGACATACTATCTCACCGCTGTTCAAAGGATTAACACAAAGTGAATTTTGCATTTTTCTAGAAGCAAAAGATGTTTTAGACTATCATGTATGAGCACAGCTCGAGGAGAAATACTGAGCGTAAGGGTACAGGCTTCAAAACTGAGTAAGTATGCTGAATGTTGCTATCTGACAATGTAGTGGTTCCAGAATGTTTTTGCTTCGGCAGTTCTCTTAAAAATGCGTGTTTTTCCTGCCTTGCTTTGTCAGCTCCTCGTATCTACCTCAAGAATTTCATCACTGCCGTTTCCTTGCTTACCTTCTGATCCAGTATACATTCAACAGAGGGTTGAAATTCCAAATGTCTTCCTGGGTTCAGGTCCAAGATGTTTCCCCCCTCTAAATATGTCACTGTCAAAAAAACTAATGAAACAAACATGAACCAACCAGTCAAAAAGAAAGCCCGAACATTTTCCTCAGGATTTCTATAGTTGTTTATCTGAGGTACTGAGGCAATAATTGTTTATGGCTTGCTGAGTTAAGGCTGAAAAATATTCAAGGCAATGAAAGTTCAACTGGAACTGCTATAGATAAGATACTACTCAGAAACAAAGGCTAAATGGGGCTGATTTAGATGAGTTATGTGTAGCAGAGCCTTAACTTCAAAAGAATTTAGCCAAAGGCAGGAAGGGTAAAAGCAAAAAAATCATCAAAGACAAAAGCTCCCTGTGCACATTCTAGAATTTAGGATGCAGTCTGTGTAGTCTGCTACTCAGCTTATGCTCCAAATGGCTTTTCTGGGTGGTCTGTCATAGTCCTGGGTTTGCTGGTGAGAGAAAAAGGCTTTAGCAGCACAGTAGAAACTCTGCATAGCACCTGTGTGGAAAGTGAAATGATGATTTCTATTGATTTGAACTAAGATGGCTCAAGACTGGTTGTGAATTTTGCCAGCCAGATCTGCACGTCACATTCCTCAGTGGTCATTATTTTCCATCCAAGCAAATGAACGAGGCACTCCTGCCTAAGAGCAGCACCCTCCCCTCTGCCCCCAGCACTTGCTTCCCACCACTGGAGTCCCTTGGCTGCTGTCCCAGTCCTCCTCTTCGGGAAGGCAGGAACAGCAGCAGCACAGAGGGCTGCTGTCACCACATGGTTAGAGGAGGTGCTCGCCGGTAAGAGTCGGGACTGGGCCCCCACAGCCTTCAGCTGTCAGCCAGCGTCCTGTGGGTGTATGAAGGCTGTGGTATGTGGCTTGCCAAACCAGTTAGGTTGGCCATCGCTGCAGTAAGTCAAGAAGTTGATTTCTTTGCCTTCTTGCAGGAACTTGTCAGGTAGCATATTGCACGTGGTGGAAATACGGTTCAAGAGTGATTTGGTTTAGTATTTGCCTGATACAAAATGGCATATCTTTTTTTAATGATGATGAAATAGAATGCCTTCTGTCTCTGCAAGAGAAGGAGAGAAATGAATGAAAATGTGTAAGCTGCAATTGGACTGACTTGGTCCCTATATGTTGTGAAGATTTAAAAACCCGCTTAATGCCTTTGTGACAGTGAATATATGAATTCCAGTGTGTGAGTCCTTTTTTCCAGAAGAGAATTGTTTAAACATACAGAGGGTGATGAGTAGATATAAACCTAGTATAACAGTTTCTCTTTGAAATCTAGTGTCGAAATGGAGATATGAGATTTCTAAAACTGTTCACCATGAAGCTGTACAAAATATACTAGCAAGATGTCATTAAAAGCAGCAGATGCTATTATGGTTTTGCTGCAAGCACAGCAAAAGTGAAAGCACAGCAATTCCTCTATTTTTGCCTCTTTCTAGCCTATATTTGTCTGCCTCTTGCCCCTTTCCTTCTACTTCTATTTTCTGACATGCATCATTTATTTGCTTTCTAATGGACCCTGGTAGCACTGAGTACACGTGCTCTAGGATTAGGATTTGTGAATAGGAAAGACTATAATGATTTAATTTTTTTCCCTTCCATCTGTAGTTGCATAGATGACCCCCCTGATATGTACCAGGCAGAAGCAATTTGAGACCTGCATGACAGGTCTTTTAATTGATTCCTTCGATAACTACTGAAATCTAAAGGGGAGGAGGGCTGGGGAGGAATGGCAGTGAGGCTGACTAGCAAAAGATTTGACCTAGTTTTTTCAATCTGCATGGCTGTGCAGACAGACTCAATTATAAATCTGCTGCTTTAGAAGAGCTTTTATTTTTTTCCCTATGTGAACAGCTGCACTGATTCTGAATGTTCAAATTTGGTGTGTTAGAATGTAACATTTTGTCATCATTGTATATAGTGTCATGGAATACGCATGTGTGATGAGGAAGTAAGGGAAGGCACCTACTTCCCTTGGATTGCAGTGGGGTTTGCTGCATTCTGCCCTGCTGCTCGATGTTCTCCTGCATGACATTACATGCTTGGTTTTTTGTCCTGCCTGCAGTATTACTAAGTATGTGAAATAAACTCACTCTACTTTGCATAGGAGTTACGTGGTACTGCTTTGCACGCAAAGCTAAAGGAGGCTGAAAGACTTTTTTTTAAAGCTTTTTATAACTTCTCTAATCATTTGGCCTTCTTATATCTATTTATACCGCTTGTCCTGGCCTTTGCTTGGATTGCTTGTTTGTTTATTTTTCTTCCCTTATTTAGCAGTGAAGCACCAGGGATTAGTACTAAATTTTGCAGCAGCATGGGGATTCATGACAGGCTTTGACCAGAGCTTTGATCCTCCAGATGCTCTGAATAAACATTACAACAGACATTTGAAGGGGGATATTCAGTTGCTGAATCGGTTTATGTATAATGTTTTTCTTCCTTTTGATCACAGATTCCTTTTAGAGCACTTTTTTTAACTGAACACATGGCTCTCGTGTTGGCCAACAAGGGATTTTTTACCTGTTCCACATTTTTTAATAACTGGTTTGGTTCTTGAATCACTTGCATCTGCTACAGGAAAAGCATACCCAGCTGAAAACCAAGAAACTGACTTCTGTTCCTGAAGCTGCAGTGAGATACAGCTGAAACTGTATTGGGAAATTGCGTAAAACCATCCTTCTGGTCACAGCCTGGCTTCCTATCTCTCTGTCCAGAGGCTCTCTTTCATTGTGCTATAGGCAGTGGCCCTGGAATATAGCTTTATGCATCTTTGCAGTTTTTCACTGTTTGCTTGTGATCTCTGCTCCCTTATTGCACTGGCTGTGGCTGCAGTGTTGGTTTGTGCCAGCTGGAGAGGCTCTTGAAAAGGGCAAGAGTTTGCAGCTCTCAGCTGGCGAGGAGGGGACCTCATGGGGATGGGGAAAGAGCAAAGCAAAGGTGGTGCTTGAACCAGGGGAAGTTCTGTAGGCTTCATGGGAGCTCCTCAGGGGTTCTCTCTCCTTAGCCAGCCTGTATGTGTCAGTCAGCAATACTCCCCTGCATTAGGCTTGGAAGTGGATGCATGGTGCTGTGACCTTGGTGTAACACCAGTCACCAGCTCTCCTTCTTCCACCCCCCTTTGGTTTGCAAGTGCTTCTCTCTGAAGCTGGAAAGATACCCCTGTAGGTAGAAGCTGATCTTGCAATGGAATAAATTAATCACTGTTTCCTATTCTAAAGTAAAATTTGGGATTATGCCATAGTCCAGGGTATTCTGAAGACTTTTGCTTTTCTTTGTGTGCCTGGCTGTAGCTGGTAGAGTCAGCAGTCATGCTCTTTGGGAGCCAGACTGTGTCAGTAACATTTCTCTAGGGGATGATGACTGACATGCATGTCGAGAAAGTGACTGTCAGCCCCAGGAGCTGAAAGGAGGTGCCTGCTTGCAGGAGCTGCGCTGAGGATCTTTCTGAGGCATCGTATCTGCTGGCCTGACATTCCCAGTCCTGCTCTAAGTGAGCTATGGTCTTGAGATACCTCGTGTATCTTGGATGTAGATGTCATGTCTAATTTGTTCTCAAGGGAAGGCAGAGTCTGATCTATGATTCTCTGTAAAGTTGGTAATTACCATGTGCTCAGTGCTTGCAAAGCTTGCTGCAGTTCAGGCACTGTGCAGATACTTAACTGATGTGCATGCTGAGTGTTTTGGAATATATGCAGCAGGGAATTGTGAGGGTCTTGGCAGCACACTGGCCAAGTGCATGTGGTGGGCTATATGTTTATAACACTTGTGTTTGCTTGGGCAAATAGACTGTCACGGGCAAGGCTTCAAAATGAGTGCTGCAGTAATTCCTACTTGGGTATTTCTCCTCCCTATTCCATCTCCTCCTTTCTTTGTCCTCTTGCCAAGTGTACAGCACTCCACAGTTCAAGTGCAGCAGTATTACACGTGGCTAATCTCTAACCCAGCTGGGTGAGAGACTGGCTGTCGCTTCCATTTCAGTTGTCAGATGAACAAACTAGATCACATTCTGGAGAGACACCGTGCTTTTTTGGCCAAGCTGCCTCATAATTATCCATGCGCACCAGAATGCTCAGTTTACTGCAATACCCAGAGCAGTGGGAAGAGCTCTGAAGATCTGTGGAACAGCTGATCCCCACCAAGGCAGTGTGTTCGTGTTTTAAGTTCTGCTGGGTGGGTTTTGGTGGTTGGGTGAGCTTAGCCTGTGCCTTCAGAAACATGTACACTGCTGCTTTGCTCAAACTGCACCCTGACGTTGCTGTCACAGCTTGTTTTAAAGGCAATTTTTTTCCTTTTGTCTTTTTAGTTATACTCTTAAACAAGAACTAGTCAATGAATACTCTCAGAAATTATGTTTCTTGCCATTAAAAATTTTAAAATGGTGATCTACAATTGTGTAAAAATCTTCTATAATGATATAATT
The DNA here is from genome assembly GCA_013400655.1 of Mystacornis crossleyi. Lineage (NCBI taxonomy): Eukaryota > Metazoa > Chordata > Aves > Passeriformes > Timaliidae > Mystacornis > Mystacornis crossleyi. Next base: position 29,305 of record VYZQ01027485.1, on the reverse strand, counting down.
TATATGTTTTGGTTTTCATCCCAAGTTTTGGTTTTCATCCCAAGCAGCATGTGCTCTGGTGTGTTTTAAGACAAATAAATAAGCAAGGTAGTTCTAATAATCCAAAGGAGATAGAAAGGCTTATGGCACGTGAATAAACAGAGTAACAAATACTTACCACTTGAAGGTTTTAAGTAACTGTTCTCTTACGAGTAATTTGTGACCAGCCAGGGCAGGTAAGTGCTCCGTCTAGTTTACAGCATGAGGCATCCTTCTCCTTTTTTTCAAACTCTTAATAGTAGAAAGCTGCCTTTTGTGTTACTATCATAGCATCACTTCTTTGGGACAATGTTACAGTGGCAGGCTCCCCCAAATACCCACCTGCCCTTTTTTTTTTTTTTTTTAACCTTCTGCTGGTAGAGGTGGGCATTTATATTGCAATATTATTAGGGAATCACATTTTAGTTAGGTGTCCTTTGGTCAGGTATCATTTGAAGTAGAAGCATGCAAAGTTGCTGACAAAAATCTTGTAATGAGCTGAAAGAAACTATGATCCAAAGTGTAAGTCATTCAGAAATACCCAAGAGATGAGATTACTTCTTTTCTTTAGTTTGACATACGCTGCAGCACGTTCAGATGCTGTCAGAAGCGGAGGGCCAGCATTGTTGTTGCACGCTGAGCTCCTCTGGGTGCTTGGTAGCTGTGCCTGCAGCTCACCAGTGCATCCTGTGGCACGGCTCCCTTCCCTGGCTGAGGTTTCTGGCTGCAGCAGCCCAGGCAGTTGTTTCCCAAGTGTCGTTTGGGCGATCCGCTAACAAATCCTATTATTAGTTAATAGGATTTGTTCTTGCACTATTTTGTCCGATCGCTAATTGTTTATCGTGCATTAGGGGTACAATGAGATGCCTGTCAGCTGTGTTTTGAGCTTTTTGTGTGCAAGACTCATTGTTTGCTTGTGATGGCAGGTTTTGCTTCGGGACAGCTGTAGTGCAGAAGGCAGAAAACATAAGGTTCTGCATTTCAAATACTGCAGTGTAGTATATTGTGCACTCTGGTGGGCACTAGTTTCCCTGGCTCCCCAAAACAGGGTCGGAGGGTCAGTAAACTCATTTGGAGGGCTGGGTGTTCTGCACTTCTGCATACAGTCTGCAGCTGCCTTCCAGATTGCTTCTCTGCCTTTGTGAAAGTGTCCTGCTGAGCTGGCAATCAAACAAGAAAGCATTAAGAAAATTCAGCAATAGAATAGAAAGGTGAAAATACAAAGGAAGACTTGGAAGGTAGTGAGATCTAATTGCTTTTTGTCTTTGTTGAATTATTTGATCAGTCCATATGATATTTAATGATCATAGCAGGTGGAAGCTACTTCTCAAAAGGGGTCCATCTGCATCTGATTTTTGAGATTTCAGGTGTGAGCATTCGTATAGGTATTTTAATAAATCTTTTGCTAAAGCACTTCTTTTGGAAAAAAACCATTTATAATAAATCTTTTGAATTTTAAGTATCCTGTTTTTTTAATCCTTTTTCTCAGAAGAGAATACTTTTTAAGAAATACAAAATCAGATTTCCAAAGCAGAATCTGAATATGGGCCTGTGATGGCTTGGCTTGAGCATCTAGATAGTTCACCTTCAGGTTTGCCAGTGTCTCAGTTTAGTGATGCTGTGCTGATGAAGTGAATCGGATCTATCACTGATCCTGCTGAAAGCTCTGTGCTCATCCGCGGTGGTGTGCAGTGATAGTCTTCAGTTTCTTGAAGCCCTAAACTGCTTCTTCTGTGGCTTCAGTAAATGTGGTAGAGAGGGACAAGTGTGGGAGAGGAAGCCCAAGCACTTCAGGTGGCTGCCCTTGCTTAGGGTGCTGTGCCTGGGCAGGTAGGAATGGCTCGGAGCAGCCTGCCCCATTCTGTCTGCGAATTTTAACAGTCCTTATTTTCTTAAGTAAAACCAATTTAAGGATAAAACAGGGAAAATAATTTATTGTGTTGTCTGGCTGCATGCTTCTTTAGGAATAGGTTTCCTGACTATCTACATGTATCTCTTATCTTTTTGTACTGGTACATAATTAGAAATAAACTGAGGAACCAGATTTTTGTACCAGTTAGGTACTGGGTTTTGTTCTGAGTTTGTGTAAAGTGTCTGGAAAGAAATAAGACTCTAATTCTTGTATTTGAGTAGTCAGACACTATGGTGAAGTTTGATTGTGTATACACACATATATATAAAATGTACACATACACAAATATATAAAAATATATGCCATTACATATGCTTTATATATGTATGCTTTTTTCAGTACACATATATATGTGTTCATATGCATACAGAAAATACAGTGAATGACTATCACTGTGACCATTTTTTGTGATTAAAACCTGCCAGCCAGAATGAAAACTGCTTCCTCTTGAAGCTCCTGCAAAAGGTTTGATGATTTTGTGACCTAGCTCTTGGAATCAAAGCTTAACCTCCAAGTCAAACCAACCATCCCTATTTCGAGTACTTACAGAAGTATAATCATCCTGCAGTGAGGTATCCATGACCTATTCCCTCTTCAAAGGGAACAGAATAAAGATTTAGTGTGAGCACTCAGAGCAGGAAAGTTCCTGAAACATGTTCTACCTCCTGAGACAGGGAGAAATAGAATTTGCACCAGAGGTAGTGGTTTGCCCGTAAGATTGAGGCACATGTTGAAATTCTCTCTGTCATATGCTGTGACAGCCCACCAGCTGTGAGTTCAGTACAGGAGCTGAACTCCCAAGAGGACAAAGAGAAAGATTACAAATATTTAAATACTTTGTGGTGTGTGCATTCAAGACCTGAAGTTGTTTCTGCTCCTAGGTAGTGTGATGACAATGTTCAGGAGCAGAGCATGCCTACAGGTCATGCAGGCAGGCTCGGTCATTTGCACAAACACAAATGCACACTTGGAGCAGACAGACAGAGGTTTGGGCTTTATCTTTCTTGCAGCACCTGCCCTTGCTCAGGGCCTGGTTTCACAACCCATGGAGCAGGGCAGGAGGTGGGATCCTTGTGCCCCTCAAGCTGTTGCCTTTCCCTGGGCTTAGAATTAAAAGCCAAACACGGTTAGAGGGGAAAAAGGGGTTTTAGCTTGGTATTTATTTAGGATCCTCAGGTACACCACATCCAGGTAGAATGCACCCCCAAATGCACACCGAAAATGCACACCCGTCAGTGCCCCCCCGAAAATGCACCCCCCCAGAATGCACACCCCGAAGAATGCACACACATGATGATTTGCATACACAGATATAGACCTTGCACATTAGCATATCTATCACAGATTCCCCAGTGAGAGGCTCAAGAGAAGCCCCTGTCCTGAGGAGCCTTCCCCCTGGATGGGCCTATCTTGGATTACAGAATGTGTTCTGGAGAGGACCTTGGTGTTGGGGCTGTCTGACCCCCAACTATGAGGCTTCCAAGATGTTTAGTCTCTTGGCTTAATGGAACTTAGGGAATTACAAATATGTGGGCTAAAATCACTAAGGATACATAAAAGCTGTATAAAGGGGTATATGAAAGGGTATATAAGAGGGGTATATAGAAAAGCAAAAAATAATCATGGCATCAAAGCACTGAAATATTTTAAGGACTTAAATTATTTTTTTTAATGTCCCATTGAATATAAAGCATCATTTCTCTTCTCTGCTTTCAAAAAATGTTTTCTAACCTAATACAACTTAATGAGCTTCTGTTCTTGGTGAACAGTATAATTTCCCAACATTTCAGATGCCTCTTAGTATATTCCAGGAGGGTGCTGCTGAACTCTTCAGGTAAGATCTTTAGCAGTAGCATCAGATAGGCTGTTTGTTGTTAGTGATTGCTAGGGGTTTAACAACATCCTTCATTGTTTGGTCTTCTGGTAGTAAATAGACCAGAATAAGGCAAACACATTAGAATTTAAGAGGACATTGATGAGACAAGTTACCATGTGCTGATCAGGCTGAGAACCACCATGGAGGAACCTGGAGGAAAAGCACTGACTTTTTAGTGGGCAGAGCTATGTTATTTATCAAAATGATTGCTGAGACTTTTGCTTCTTTAGACAGTTTCTGTAAGCCTCTCAGCAACCTTTGCGTCTTGTCCAAGTGGCAGGTAACTGCAGTTTCTTTTACACTTGGGAATCTCCCTTGGTAGATGAAGGAGAACTGCACTAAAAGTGTGTGTACATGTCAAGTGGATGGCATGCCTTGGCTGTGCCTTTACTGTAGACACAGGTATTGCTCATAATTTAAAAAAATTTTTTTTCTCACATGTTAAAGATGTGACCAAGGTAAAAGATAAAGTAATTCTTCAGGGCCTGAAGGAATAGAACAGTGTCATTGTATTAGGGTAACCTACTGTGATTTAAAAATTGCCAGATTTCATTTCTTTCTGGGCTGTCTTCCTGCCCTTTTCCTTGTCCAACATCGAATCCCATTTGGACTATGTGCTTTTTCATATGTAGATGTTTTATGGTTGGTTCTTTGCTTTGGTTGTCCCACACTTGCTGAAATGAAGAGACATTTCAGCTCTGTATTTCAGAAGGTGGCAGAGGGGAGTAGAAAGTCCGTAGTGTCAGGAGTGACAAAGGATGCTTTGGGATTGACTATTCATTTTTACCCTGTGCAAGAAATGAAAAAAGCAAAAACAAAACTGGCCAGCAATGAGTTCAAAATGAAGTGGGATGGTTCTATCCTCACAGAGTCTGAATTTACACTGGGGAGCTCTGCCATAGACTGTGGAAAATTTTCACAGGCTCAATGAGCTACTAGTGCAGCTTGGGGAGGGAGGGTCAGCTCTTTGGGGACTACTGTGTGCAAAGATGCCTTTTTTGGTCTAGAAAGTCCCAAAGCTGCGACTTTCTAGAAGCTGGGAGAATATTTTTGTCTTCACTGACCTTTAGCAGTGGGCTAAAATTTTGGAGACTGAATTTTACCATAGACCCTGACTTGTGTGTCCTGATTTTAGTGCAAAAAGGGTGAGAGTGATACCTTCAGAGCTGTATTGTCCAGACCTCCTACACCCTCGGTGATGCTGGTGGAGGGCAGCTGAGAGAAGGCACCATGTATGAGAGGTGGGGGGACTGGAGTGTATCTCCCCTTCCGTTCCTTCTCCCTCTGCCTGATCTGTGCTTGGAAAGTTACAGAGTGACTAAACTTTATTTTTAGAGATTACAAAGAAAGAAAGCATTAGACAGCTGGCTGCAAAAATATTTATTTGTGACCTTTGTCTACATTTGTGTAGTGCTTGTTGCTATTCTGGAGCACGTAGTTCCTCCTGACTTCGGTCTTAGAGTTTAAGGAGAAACTGAAATGCTTGTAACTTTATGCATATATATATATATATAAAAAATTGCTTCCATATTTGGAAAACAGGACTACTTCTGTTTGTAGGGCGATGGCCTTAGTTGTGCCCCAGTTTTGTGGTAACATTAAAAAAAAAGGCAACTGGAGCACTGCTGGTAGAGGCTGGGCTGGAGTGGTCCCATATTGGTGGCTGAATACCCTCTGCAGTGAGTCAGTCCTGTTATGAACTAACCTGGAGAAAGGATTAAATAGATATTCCAGCTCACTGGGGCAAAAGCATTTAGCAGGGTGTGTGAACAGGGTCTGGAACTGGGTCCGTGATCAGTGGGGTCCGGCCTGCAGCTTGTGATGGGAGCTAGCAGGTATGAAAAGGTAGCTCAAGCCAAACATGCTACTGGTCATGGTTTTTGTTATTGGCTCAAAATCTCGGGAAAATGGGAGTATTTTTAACTTTGCACCATGAGGAAATGTGTCTTTTAAATGCGTATGTTCAGTCAAAAAAGCAGGATAATATAAATGTGAGAAATCCACTGCAAAGATGAAACAGTTTTACGGTGATTGAAAGAAAAGTATGGGTCAGTCATATCAGCTGTGTTTCTTAAGAATAACTCTGTTAGGACAAAGCATTTCCTCATACTGCTGTTGAGTGATAAGGATAATTTGTTTTGTTTACTTAAAATTATGTGTGTTTGCGCTGTACTAACCAGTAAGTCTGAAAGCTGAAATACAGATAGCAAATCCGGTTTTTTACACAGCCACCTTTCACAGACTGTTGGGTAAAGTGAAACTTGCTATTATGTGAAAACACTCCTGGATGGAAGTTCTTGAGTCTTATTGCCCTGAAGCAGATTACTGTGACCAAATCTTCTTCTCCAAAGCTGATCTGTGTAAAACCAAGTTTCACTTCCATGGTAAGAAAACACTTGATGCTGAATGCTGTTTTGCTAAGACAATATGTGAATTTATAGGGCACTCTGTTTCCCATATGCGAAACTATGAAAACCTTTCGAAGAGAAAGCATTTCTCTTGCAAGCAGCGATGGAGTGGTTTTATGCAGCTAATATGTGTACATGTCAGTATTCCTATTGAATCAAGTGTTATAGGTGTAGGGCTATTCTTTAGCCTGCCTTCTCTATCTATCTTTGGTATATTACAGGAAAGAATGATTTATATTAAAAGGCTGAAAAATGTGTGGGAGTGGTGCTGCTGTAGCATTTCAGGGGCTGTGGCAGTACTTGAGTACAGCTGGCAGGTCCCTCTGGTCCATGGAGCAAACCTGACAGAGCCCATGTGCAGCCATGAGTTGGCTTCTGCCACCACTGCCTTCTAGGCCCCTGGCCATGCTAGATCCTAGCACACACCTGCACTCAGTAAAGTATTACCTTGCACTTCTTTTTATAGGTGAGCAGTTTCTCATTCCAGACCATTAGTTCCACAAACCTTCAGTGGCACTGCAGGCTTCTGCCAGCCCTGCCTCCTCTGGCAGGTCCAAGTATTGGAATAGATGAGTTTTCTACTGCCAGCCTGACATGTAATTTGAATTTTGTTAGGAAAGATGAGCTATGGCCTTTGTTAGGAAAGATTTCAAATCTTCTTTTTCAAATCAACCTCTTCTTCAAGGAGGTTCCCAGCTCTGTGTTTAAGAAGTAGCAGGGATATGGGTGATTGTTGTTGGCTTTGGTGGGGGATTTTTTTGTTCGGTTGGTTTTGGAGGGTTGTTTGTTTGTTTGTCTGGAGGTTTTTTGATTTTTTTATTGGTTGGTTGCTTTTGTGGTTGGTTTTTTTAAGCCTTTTAATGAAACTTAGAATACTTTGTAGAAATGCTGAGGTCAAAGACATGTCTGCTTGTTAGATGGGTCTGTTGGGTCAAAACTAACAAAAAGCTTTTAAAATCTCGGGGGAAAAAAAACAAACTCCAAAGCAATGATTTTTCTGCTTTTTTTCCCCCATCTAGTGAGTATGACTGCTGTCTAATGATTTGAGACAAACAAAGACAAAACCTCACTGATTTTGTAAGCTGAATTCTCTTGCAAGCTGCTTAGCTGCTGTTTTTTGGAAACACATGTGGATTGCACCATATAGTGTTTAGTTTGTATAATTTAATGTGAGGTATGGGATGATGATGCTGGTGTGGGAATAACAGCATCTCTTTGAGAAGAGAAGGAAAAGCACTGAACATCTCAGATGAAAGGCAGGTGCATAGGTGTGCTTTTCTGAAGTAGTTTCAGGAGGGTTGGGAATAGGTCCCCCCTGAAGGGTTGGCTCTGTGCTGTCCTTCCCCCTGCCCTCTGAAGCGCTGCTTGGGGTGCTCGGCAGGAGAAGGCTCTTGCTGTCATACAGAGTTGTGTGCTTGGCTTTTTGCTTGGGCAGACAGGTTCTTTCCTTTGAAAAGGTTTCGCTGTGGGAGTTTTGACCCATTTCTCAGCACGTCCAGAAAGTTTCAGTGAAGTTAACTTTCCTGTGTACATACATTTAGGATGGGATTATGGGCATTAAGACCCCTGCCTGTGCTTCAGACATTGTAATCCCATTGGGTCTTCTGTAGCGTAAGTTGTTGGGAAACATAAAGCCAAAACCAGTGCTGGGACAGGTATGCTGAAGTGACAACCCTATTTATCTACTGAATTTGTCCTAGCACTACTAAGATTTTTCTGGGGTTTGTGGTGGGTTTTGTTTGTTTTATTTTAATTATTGCTAATACAGGTAACTTCTGAGTTAAGTAGGTCAGCTATACCAAAATAACAAAACAAATTCAGTAATTGTTTTTGAGTGTTGTGGCAGTAAATTGGTCGAGCATCTGCTCAGAAACAAGCCTCTTCTGCTTTTACTCATCCTTAGAGCAAATTTAGATTGTTTCTGTTTAAAACCAGCAAGCAATGTCCAACAAGTTAGACAATTGTAATCATAAATCCCTGCAATAATCTGTGTTTAGTGAGCATAAAGTAGATGAGCTGGGAAAATTTGCTCTGCATCACTCTTTCAAAAAAGAGCCAGACTCTTCAAAACAGATTTGTGTACATCTTTAGCACAGAGAAGAATTTTTTGCTGGTTTAACTGCCTTCCCTGATATTTGTAAGTATACTGATGGGAAACGATGAAATTTTATGGACATCCTTGATTGGCAAGGAATAGTTTGCTTGTTTGGGCTTTTTTTGGAGCTCACAGCTGGTTGGTGTTAGCAACATGAGCAGCCTTTTATGCAAGCACCACTTGAACTATGCCAGTGTCTGAGAGTTTTTAGCAGTTTCACAGAGATACTGTATGTATGTAACCAGAACCTACCACTTAACTGGAGTTTGTTATCACGGAATGGTTGGTGTTGGAAGGGACCTCTGGAGATCATCTAGTTATACTTGGGATGACTCAGAGATGCACTGCACACTTTAACATTCACCACAGTTTTCTCAAATTACTCCACATGGATGCATCCTCAGCACAGGAAGAGGAGACCCAAGCTCTCATTGTGCGCTGACAAGCAATAAACTCAAATGTTTTTGTGGACATGAAAGGCTAAAACAGAACTGCATGTTCTTGGGGTACATGGGACTTCACAGCCAACGTCCTGCCTGTTTGCTTCATGGTATTTTTTTTCTGTTAGCGGAGGTCATGTAGGACCAGTCTCCAGGGTGATTTTGTGCAGATCCTTTGTGCCATGCTGAGGTATCTTCTCAGAAAATGGGTTGTTAGTTAGGGGATGGCTGATATGTAATAACAGGCCATTAGTCATGTCTGTTGGTCCATAATGTGACCTACTTTTGATAAAAATGACAAAAGGGACTGATTTAAGCTGTGATTAACCAGGATTTTTTAGGAAAGTGTGAAATATGGACTGGCTTAGCTTTTCTCACTTGCACTAATGAAAATTTCTGAGTGGGCTTCTGTATTGAAGTCGGCCACAAAATAAAGTTGTTTAAGTGAAGAAAGAAACTTTCTGTGCTTAAAATACTGCACAAAAAAAAAAAAAAAAGGTTTACTAAGTTGTGGGATGAAATGTACCTAAATGGAAAAAAAAATCTAAACATGCTTTGCCAGTTATTGCTGGGTTTGGGACCTGGTAGGACTCTTGCAGATCCTTCCCTCTGATGGTAACTTATTTTAGATATGCCAGTTTTAAGTGCAGAAGTGTAAGAGACCGTTTTTCCTCTGTATCAACCATCCTTGTTTTGATTTAGGTTCTGTTGAATGGATAATCTTATCCTTTTGCAAAAATAATTGGTTAACATGTATCACTTACCTAACACTGTCAGTTATTTGAAGAGTGGTATTTCTTAAATTGATAGTTTAGTAGAAGCCACTATTTTATTTGTGTCTCCCCATACATTGAAAAGAGCATGAAGTATATGAATCTAATATTCATTAGCCTTGTTAGCTTAATTTTTGGTTGGTTGGTTGGCTTTTTTGGGTCTTTTTGGCCCTCTTTGGAAAGCCTTGTTAATTCTTGCAGACTTTTTAGGCTGTTTAAAAAATCCCAAACCTATAATCCCTGTTTACCTGCTGTGGACTCTGTGGTGGTTTAAATATCTTCAGAGCTGCTGAGAAACTGTCAGACGTGAATTTGCTAAAGGGCAGCTGCTCTGGTCAGCTCAGGAATGGCAGATGACCTGCTGGTGTGAAAACACTACATTCACACATGTTACCAGAGGGCCCTACAGGCACATTCCCAGTGCCCCAGATGACGAAAGACTTACTTATCTGTGTCTGGCCAGATGCAGGGCAAGGATTGCATGTTACAAGCAGGGCTGTTTGATTTGTAGTAAGAAAAAAAAAAGATAATTTTAGTTTTCTTCTCATCCGGC
>VYZQ01027485.1:0-18994 GCA_013400655.1 Mystacornis crossleyi | reverse complement strand
CCAGAACCTACCACTTAACTGGAGTTTGTTATCACGGAATGGTTGGTGTTGGAAGGGACCTCTGGAGATCATCTAGTTATACTTGGGATGACTCAGAGATGCACTGCACACTTTAACATTCACCACAGTTTTCTCAAATTACTCCACATGGATGCATCCTCAGCACAGGAAGAGGAGACCCAAGCTCTCATTGTGCGCTGACAAGCAACAAACTCAAATGTTTTTGTGGACATGAAAGGCTAAAACAGAACTGCATGTTCTTGGGGTACATGGGACTTCACAGACAACGTCCTGCCTGTTTNGTTGGTCCATAATGTGACCTACTTTTGATAAAAATGACAAAAGGGACTGATTTAAGCTGTGATTAACCAGGATTTTTTAGGAAAGTGTGAAATATGGACTGGCTTAGCTTTTCTCACTTGCACTAATGAAAATTTCTGAGTGGGCTTCTGTATTGAAGTCGGCCACAAAATAAAGTTGTTTAAGTGAAGAAAGAAACTTTCTGTGCTTAAAATACTGCANAAATGACAAAAGGGACTGATTTAAGCTGTGATTAACCAGGATTTTTTAGGAAAGTGTGAAATATGGACTGGCTTAGCTTTTCTCACTTGCACTAATGAAAATTTCTGAGTGGGCTTCTGTATTGAAGTCGGCCACAAAATAAAGTTGTTTAAGTGAAGAAAGAAACTTTCTGTGCTTAAAATACTGCAAGGAAAAAAAAAAAAAGGTTTACTAAGTTGTGGGATGAAATGTACCTAAATGGAAAAAAAAATCTAAACATGCTTTGCCAGTTATTGCTGGGTTTGGGACCTGGTAGGACTCTTGCAGATCCTTCCCTCTGATGGTAACTTATTTTAGATATGCCAGTTTTAAGTGCAGAAGTGTAAGAGACCGTTTTTCCTCTGTATCAACCATCCTTGTTTTGATTTAGGTTCTGTTGAATGGATAATCTTATCCTTTTGCAAAAATAATTGGTTAACATGTATCACTTACCTAACACTGTCAGTTATTTGAAGAGTGGTATTTCTTAAATTGATAGTTTAGTAGAAGCCACTATTTTATTTGTGTCTCCCCATACATTGAAAAGAGCATGAAGTATATGAATCTAATATTCATTAGCCTTGTTAGCTTAATTTTTGGTTGGTTGGTTGGCTTTTTTGGGTCTTTTTGGCCCTCTTTGGAAAGCCTTGTTAATTCTTGCAGACTTTTTAGGCTGTTTAAAAAATCCCAAACCTATAATCCCTGTTTACCTGCTGTGGACTCTGTGGTGGTTTAAATATCTTCAGAGCTGCTGAGAAACTGTCAGACGTGAATTTGCTAAAGGGCAGCTGCTCTGGTCAGCTCAGGAATGGCAGATGACCTGCTGGTGTGAAAACACTACATTCACACATGTTACCAGAGGGCCCTACAGGCACATTCCCAGTGCCCCAGATGACGAAAGACTTACTTATCTGTGTCTGGCCAGATGCAGGGCAAGGATTGCATGTTACAAGCAGGGCTGTTTGATTTGTAGTAAGAAAAAAAAAAGATAATTTTAGTTTTCTTCTCATCCGGCGTGTGATACTTAAAAAATCCCACTTATTTAGCACAGACTTTGCAAGTGCAAATGAACATCATCCTCCGGGGATTGTGAGGGGTAACATTTCGAATTAATTCTGGCAGATTTGGGGAGTTTTTTCCCCAGCATTGGTGGTCAGGTGGGATTGTTGTCTCCCTCATGAAGTGCTGCACCTGCCTGGGGAAACCCAAAATGGTACTTGATAAAATTGATATACTTGTGGTGGAAATGGTATTTCTTTTTATACCATGGAGGAGGTGGGGGATCATTTTGCAAAGGGTTTTCTGACCCCTTTTCAGAGAAAAACTGTTCTCTGAGTTTGGACTGGAGTAGGAGGCCTTGCTGTTGTAAATAAGTGAATTGAGAGGGACAGGATCGAAGAAGCCGAGCAGCACCTGCCTTGAGGGGGTACGGGGCACTCGGATGCGGCCTTCGGGCACATGCTGGGCTGTGTGGGCCTGCAAAGGCTCAGTGCTTTCCACTCTGGTGCTCTGCAGTAACCCACCTTATCTGAGCTGCCTGACTATGGGCTTTTTGCTTTGCTTTGCTTTGGTTTTTAAACGTGGCTTTCGACTGTGAATGAGGAACCTGCCTTTGAAAAGGTTCTTGAATTCTGATTTTAATTCCCTTGTTTATGTTAGTCTTTAATTTCTAGTTCCAGAATAGATGGGGCTGCATTCAGCAAAAATGTATTTGTCCTTTAATTTCTGTGTAAATGAATACCAGCTTTCAATTCAGCCGTACTGAAATCCATTGAAAAAGGGATATTAGTGTGGTGTTTGTTCAGATTTCCATGTTTTAAAGAGAAAAGCTGGCCGTGTACTCAATTCCGCTCTCCTTACTCTTTCACAATAGTTACTCCCTGTTAATTGCAGTACCTTATGCAATAAATAGTCCCATGGGTTTCACTAAGACTGCTTAGGGAATTGAATACCACAGTGTTAGCAGAAATGGAAAAAATGAATAGTGCTCTCAAGAAATGCAGCATTTGACGAAACACTCATAGTTTGTACGTGTATCAAACACTAATTCTGTTTTTTTACTTATGAATCAATTTAAATTATTACAGAAAAACATCATGTTAATGATATTTTTTATGACACCTTGTGTGTCATTTGGGATCCTAGTAAATGAATTCTACTTTAAAATTTTATTGTAGCCTTGAAAAACAATTCTTATACTGTAAAGTATAGCTTGAATTGGTTACGTTTTTGTATGAAAAATAAAAAACACCTCATATTTTACAAGTTCCACCAAAAGTAATCACATTGACAAGGCTTGGCTCATACATACTTGAATTAGTGGTCAAACCTGCTCAGTATCGTCAGTATATAAGATGTTTCGGTTAAAACTGTTTTGTTTCTCTTGAGTATCCTAGTAGGACCTTCATGGGTTTTTTGCAGCTTTCCCTGTCCCTTCATCGCAGACACAGCTGGCCAGGATAGTCCTGTGGCTTGCAGCTGTGTACCCTGTACATGTCCTGGCGATGCTTTGCTGTCCTTGTGGACCAGCTCTGCTTTGAGTCATGAGCCTGTTCCTTTCATGCACATGAAAAACGTAAGCAGCAAAGGCAGAAAAGCTCGGATTTGTGTTTAGAAAATGTGTTTTGTTTTAGGTAATGAATACAGCATCAATATTATAATTTTTTAAAAAGAAACACTGGGGCTGTGCTTTGTCCTGGATTTATCTAGGTTGTTCATTAACATGACATGTAATTTTAAGAATATCATTTAAGCAAACCAAGCTGGTTTGCTTTGATTTAAATGAAGATCGGCTCAGCATGAAACTTGTTGGAATTGCTTCTTGTTGATTTTTTTTTTTTAACTGGGACTTTTTATCTGCTTTTTTCTTTTAAATTAGCATGTTTAGGGAACTGCCTTTCTATTGGAGTTATATCATGGCTATCACAATCCTTCACTCAGGAGAAGGAGAAAAACAAAACAGAAGTTGAAAGATGTATTTTATTGAAAGAACAACAACTAAACAAAACAACAGCAAAACCCCCAAGCAAACAAACAAACCCCCCACCAATACAAACAACCCCTCTGCCACACAACTAAACAAAAAACCCCATACCCTCCAAATAAACAAAAAGCTCCCGAATCATGTCTTACTTCAGAGGAGACTGACTTAACAAGTGCACAGAAAAACCATCTGAAACAATTTTTATTTTGATTTTTGTGTTTATTTCATGACTGTTTCTTGATCTTGCTGTTGATGGTGGAGGCTGAGCTTGGGTTCCTCTGTGAATGTGTGAAGCTGCTGCTGCAGTTGTCTTATATTTCTTTTGTTTTTACTCTGCCTACAGCATTCCTCTGCCCTTCTACTTTTAAATGTTTCCTTTTATTGCTTTGTAAAATTAGCTTTAACTCTGACTGACATTGCCTTTATTGTCTCTTTATGGATTGACTCTTGTCTGGCTCTATTGCTCGCTCTTCAGGAAATTGTTTTTATTGTCTTTTAATTGTCTTTAATAATGAAGACTTGAATTTCTGGCTGTTTTTTCAGCTTTTTGATACAAAACAAGGACATAGATGCTATATTCTGAGCCCCACTGTTACATGACGAAGTGTTTTAGAACTCCTTAGAGTTGTAAAGTAAACTTCTGAAATCAAACTCCATTGGCTTCTTCAGCTATCCTTTTGGTTATCAGCTGACCCACCAGCAATGACCAGCACTGGTTTGGTTATGTCTGTGTTGAACTAAAGAATATAATTCTCACTTCTTTTGTCAGCTTGTTCTTTAACTAATATACAAGTTTCCAATGTGGCTCAATTATGCTGTATTTAGATCTAAAATGTACAGAGCTTACATGCTTCTCTTTCATGAACAGAAGACGGGACTGCCTTCTTGAGCTTAGCNGGAGGAGGCAGGGAACATTGCTAAAAATAGTAATGGAATACCAGGTAACCCAGGACACAGTGAAATTGGTTTCGTCAAATATCGTAACTCTAAACCAGGGGACTTAAACCCGGTGCAATGCCTTTAATTTGGGTGATGCTATAGAGCTAGCGCGATGGTTGCAATCTGCAATCAATTTAGATTGCCACCAAACTTTTGCAGAGTATAAGGGGTTTTTTCTTCTGTAACACGCTAGGAACAAGTAGTAAGATCATTGATACACATTGCATGTGCTTTTGGATATTTGTCTTCCCACACTCAAACGGTCATCAACATTATTTCAGGCTATAGAATTGCCTTTCATATGGAATAGTGTCAATGTATCAAGAATTTTTCTCTTGTTTAGAAAAACAAGGTGGTCTAGCATCACCCATCTTTCTTTACCAAATGCTATTGCTGTAACTGCTATAATATTGCCTAGGAATAAATTCCCTTTAATCAGCTGTGCTGTCTTAAACATGGCAGAAGCAGCAGTTGTAGCTCATAACTGCTTAAAATGGGGCTCATGTGCAGGTAAGGATTCAGTGATTTTTAATAGCTTGTGGTCATTCAGCTGGATAAATGTGGAACTACTTAAGTACCAAGTGTTGTTCTGTTCCTTGTTGGCAAGTGAAGTTTTAGGAAACAGAAACCTTTTAAGTGAAATCAGGTTATATAGTTCAAAGATGGCAGAGTTCATCGTGTTCATATATGAATGTGATTCCTATACATTGTTTGTAGCTTTCATGGGAATTCCAGATTTCGACTCATGGTTACAAATAATTTAATTTTTCGTGAGTAGAGTAGTCGTCTTTGAGTAATGTAATGTAAACTATGCAACTCAGCTCTAGAATATGTCAAAGAACTTACAGATCGGTGTTAGGATTTGGGATGGCCGCCTATTTTAGCAGAAGAGTTTGGAGGGCAGAGCATTGCTTGCATCTCTGCACCATGTAAATTTTATGCTTTTAGAAAATTGTATTGACTGGGCAGCTTAAGTGCTTGCTGCCTTTCAGGATTCTGAAATTCCGTTGTGCCAGAGGAGTCCTGCGGCAGTACCTGCTTTGGAAACTGATTTACAAAACGGCTGTGTTCGGATGCTCTGAACACATAGATGCTCCTCATCTCTACAAGGTGCCCTGCTCTTCTCATTAGTTGGTGCTTCTCTAGGAGGCATTCCTATCAGGCTTTTGTTCTAATCTCTTTCTTCACAACATGAAAGAAAATCCTCTGTTTCATGTGTTCCCCGGAGTTCCTTTCATCTTTCAAAGTGATGTTACTTACTTTGTGATGTCATTGCCTATATCAGCTTGCTTTTGAGCTGTAAAACTGAGTATTGTTTTTGTTGGCAGGGTTATAGTGTTTGCTCATTTACCACATGTCACTGATTGATAACAGTAATGAAATGAATAACTGAAGGACTTCACCTGTTTTCTCTTCTCATTTTTCTGTTTCTCACAGGTTCATTGCTAAACCATGTGCCTTAGGCCTTAAAGTCCAAGCCAATGGACCACAGAAAGCTCAACCTAATGCTATCCTGGAAAAGGTTTTCACAGCTATTACAAAGGTAGAGTGTCTAACTGAAATATTTACCTTATGAGGTGGGATGTGGCACTCACTGTAAACTATGTCTGAACAAAGCAAAACTAACATGTAAGTGCAGTGCTGCATTTTTACACCTAAAATCAGAAATGCAAATATTGGGGATGCCATTAATATGCCAACTTGAGCGGTTGCGTATCCCTTTGTGATGTCTCCTGTAAGCTTTCAATCCAAAAAAAATTGTCACAGAAACACTTTGTAGATGCCGTATGAGCACCAACATTTTTTTTTTTTTTTTGCTTCTTATCTGTTAGAAATTTTTGCAAAATTGTTGGGTTTTTTGAAAAAAAGAAAGAGCTCATTGTGAGGCAGTAATATTGATACTGACTTTTCCATCAAACTTCAAAGCTTCTCCTTCTTGGGGAACTGCCTGTCTTGCTGGTGTCCGAGCTACAGGAGAACGAGATAGAAAAGTGGGAGAAACTGATTGAATAATGTTTTATTTAGAGCTTGCATAACTTTTTGTACAAGTTTTTCCCCCACAACTTACATACCTGTCTCTACATCTCTTACCAACATCTCAACTAAACCTGTATGTTGTCCTGTCCATGCTTTTCAAGCATCCCAAATTTTCCTGCAGGAGCTTTCCAGTCTCACCTTGACTTCAGGATGCAGATGAAGTGTAAACTTCTGAGAGTATTAAAGTCATAAACAGCAAAATTAGGTTCAGTGTCACAGACAGTGAAATATGCTGTGGATCTGTGTTGCTTGTGTGTCCTGCACTATCCAGAGATCACCATGGCACTTGCTGTGACTTTTGTCCTGTTTTCAGGGAGGGAATTGCATATGTCTTGTTCCTGAAAGCTGTGGAATATACTCTTGCACAGACTCAGCTGAAGGAAGAATGGTTAGGTTTTGTTTGTTGTGGGGTTGTTTGTTTGTTTGTTTTTGATATTTCCTTGTAGAATCTGGTAGTCTGACACAGGGCCTGAAATACCTGTGTGTGAAGAGCTCCAAAGGAAAGTATCTGGTAGCTGCACTTAGAGAAACTGTCCAATTTAGCTAACTGCCTTTTTTGAATCCTATACAGCAGTTCTCTCTAGTCAAACTCCCAAGAACTGCATCAAAGAGTTAATTTTTCTATGGTTAGCGAAATTGCTTTTCTTAACCTTCCATTAAAAAACTAGTAGATACCTTGGTTAACTAAAAAACTTGATTGAGATGGATGGCAAATGCTTCACCCTTCTCTTGTCTCATCCTTTCATTTCCCTCTCTTTCCTGTGTTTTCTTGGAGGCTGATAGACAGAACTTCAGCCTAACAAAAGTTTTGCTTGTTTATGTCTTGCAACATTTAAAAATCTAAAGCTCTTTGTTGTAAGAGCTCTTGTAACTGGCTTGCAGAAATAAAGCTAAAGTTCCAGAAAACAGATTTTCCAAAACCTTTTTCTGTTTCTTAAAAAAAGATAACGATCAGGAGAAATATATAAGTAGTATACATGCTTTACTGTACATGTAGAATTGCTGTATGACTGGAAGTTTGTCCTGTACTGCTCTTCAAATTTAGGACAGACTCATTTTCTTTTGCCTTACCTCTGCACTGGTTTGAAGCCACACTAATGGTATGGGACTTCCACATTTTCTGCTTTGGAGAATATTTGTGTGTATTTAGTTTTACAGAAAATGGTTCTCTCTCCGTGTTGTCAAGGTTATTTTCCTTTTGAAGTTGTCACTTTGTTTAACAACCTCATTTTTTAACATTATCATGCACAAACATGGGATTTATCTTCTTTCTGTGTCAGTCAAACCATCTTCCCTAGTGAAACAGTGGATAGGACGAAGATCCTGATGTAGTAGAGTGGAACAGGTACAGTGTGTGGCAGGCAGTGGGGTGTTTGTAAGCACCACTGCTCCAGAAATGCATTTAGTAGGCATTTGATGCCTACTAAACTTCACTTCCAAGTTTCAAGGAAGTTTCAATCCCGTTGTCCCTTTAAAGTTTCTTACTAGTAATGGACCTGCATGTCATATTACAGCATCTGCCCTCCTAGATTAATAATTGTCATTGTAAATGTATTCTGATGGGAATCTGCCAGCTGAGATTTCTGTGAATGTATTTCTGTGTATGCTAGTGTCTGACAGGAAGGCTTGATGAGAAGGCAAGAATCCATTACAGTGGTTCTGAATTTAAAGTGTTAATGCAATTGGGCAAGAAAATAATTTTTGTGTTTCTCTGTTTTGTAGCATCCAGATGAGAAGAGGCTGGAAGGCCTGTCCAAGCAGCTGGACTGGGATGTGCGCAGCATTCAACGTTGGTTTCGACAAAGACGCAACCAGGAAAAACCCAGCACCCTTAGGAAATTCTGTGAGAGCATGTAAGGATGCGTGTTCTCTTCTTGACTCTTGTTGAGCCTGTGTTCTCATCAGTTTTCCCCTTTGTTTTTCACAGGTATTTTTGTAGGCAGGTAGAATATTATACAAATTGGTAGAATATAACTTCTTTAAAAAACAATCTTCGTTCTCTTGAAGGAATCAGATAGTACTTTTTGTGTATTTTAGTGGTCAAAAGCTTTTAGAAATCATGTAGTTGTGATTCCATACTATCAGGGCACCAGCCTGATCCTTTTAAGACAAGTCACCTGGTGTTAGTGTGCTGTCCTTACAGCACTACCTTTAGCCATACAACCTGATGGAGATCTGAGATGGAGGAGTAAAGATGGAAGGCAGTTGGCTTGTTAAATAAAAAGAAGACAAAAGATAAATTGTCTAAAGATGATTGCCCTCTAATAAACAGAAGAACTTAAGTGTCAGAATGCTTAAGTCCTCTCTTTGGTATTTACAGCTAAAATCTTCCTTACTTATTATTTAATAAATGAAGGCATGATGAGATTATGGATAGACCTAGTCATCCTGTTGCCAGCAGCTGGTGGCCTTAGAGTTACCCATTTTTGAGATCAATGAAGAGCAACCTTTTTCCTGCAAGGGTTGTAGCTGTTAACTTGTCTTCTTAACTTGTAAGAAAGGCTGTGGAATCTTGGGAAGACTTACAGCTGTATTAGCCTTAGAGATAGCATATTTGGGTGTTATATTTGCTCCCTCTGTAACTCAGCTCAAAGACCTCGCTCTCTTACAGTGGTGCCAGCACATTTGGGCATACCTAGAAGTAGAAAAATTTAAGCACACCATGAAATACGGGCACGGATAGGCTCGTAATGGGTGCTGAATTTGCTCCTTTGTGGCATACATTATCAAAATAGGATGCAAATGACAGCTATGAGTGCACACTGGAAGGTAAGATCAAGCTGTAGTGAAATGCTGACAGAATTTAGTGACAGCTTTGTTTAGAGGGAGCCACTGGGCATTTCTGCAATATGTGTACTTAGTAGTAATCATAACACTTGTCAAAAAAGAAGCAAGATGGCATAAATAATAGCTGGATACATCAGGTTCTATATACTCACGGTTTGCAAGAGATGCCATGGGAGTTGCCTCTCTATTTCTACTTGTATATAGTGCTGTGGGAGTGTGTGTTGTCCAACCAAGTGTGTGTGCCTTGCCTGGGGAGCATTTCCAGTGATGGAGTGTGTGCCACCAGCTGACCCGACACATCTTGGACAAAGCAGTTGGCACGTAGTTAGACTACCACTGGGAACCCAGGATTACCCTTTTAACCCTTCAGGATGGGTGTTAAAGTGTTGTTTAGTTAAATCTGTCCATCAGGGCACGAAGCAAGGTACTTCAGTATATTTTGAACTGAAAAAATCCTTTGATATGAGGTCTGTAGCCTTTTCGTAGCTAGCTAGTTAATGGGGTGGCTTTTCAGATGTACTGACTGTGTGTGGCAGGTGCTTTGAAGCTCTGAGCTACCTAAAGTACGTGTTCCCATGACAGTCATGGAAAGGGGACCACCCAAGTCTTCAGTAACTTGGGTGCCAGTGGAGAATTTCGACAGAACAAAATGTGCCCTTATGTAATAAGCAAGAACAGAGCAAGGAAAATGACAGTGATCTCTGCCTACACCTACTGCTAAGCTGCTGTTGTCCCTCCAGAGAAGGCTTCAGTTTTGCTGGCAACAGCACTGGTTGACTGTGGCTTGGGGAGAAAAGTGACAGAACCCACAGCAAATGTGGATCTGCTTAGAAGGAGCTCCAATGCTTTTTACATGGAGGTGATTCAATTTACTGCTAGACAAAGTGTTCCTTGGGCCCAGAGTAGCTTTTCCATGATGGAAGGGAAAAGGAGCTGTGCCAGAAGGGCCGTAGGCCATCTTTGACTGCCTTATCTTTCTTGCAAATGAATAGCGTAGGCACTATCTAAGGTAGAGTAGCTTTAATAGGACAAAGGCTGAGAGTGAAATTTAACAATAAACACACTTGCCTGAGATGAATGACACCCAAGATCCAGCCCCAAACACACCATGCCAGTAACTTCATTACTAGATTCCTATTGTCCCAGATTTCTCTCTCTACCCCTTCCCTTCTTTTTCTTTTCAAGCAATTACAATTCTGGCCATTAACAGAGTGCAGAAAAACTCCAAAATCTACACTGCTTCTTGTGGGGAGAGGAAGTGTTTGGGTTTGTTTGGTTTGGTTTGGGTTTTGTGGGGGTTTTTTATTGTTTTGTTTTGTTTTTTCCAAATGGAATAATTCCTTTGCTACCAGTCTTTGTCAGATATTCTGATATTCTGGCCATGGGCAGATGATGGTTATATGAAGAAAAAGGCAGTAATAAAATCTCTTGTCTATAGATACTGTTTGTGTCACAGCATTATAGTGAAAATAAACTACTTTTTCAGGAACCCTAAGCAGTATTCACACCATAGAGTTTTGTGTGTCAATCTGAAAGAGAAGGTGTAATTTGATTATTGGAACCATAGAGGCACTAATGGTGAGACTTCAGTGCTTAAGCTTTCAGATGTGGTGATAAGTATTTTTATGAAATAGATAATTTCACTCAGGGGTGATTGATGTATATAATCACCAGGTGGTGATTAATGATACAGTCAGAAAGACAGTGATAAATGCAGCACTGAGTATTATTTTACCAGCAAGTCAGTTCTTGTATCCCAAGGATTTGGTGATTCTGGCATGAAACCTGGAGTTAAAGTCACAGTTTGTAGTCACTAGGAAAGGTATCCACCTTGTAAAACCTCAGACTGCGAATCTCAGCCACTTAGCCTGCTATATTAGCTGCAGTCTATCCATAGCTTTTCTTTCTGTTGTGTGAATTTAGGCCATTTTCGCTCCTTTCCTCGACTTGACAGATCCAAGATGCGTAAAGGAGGAAACAAAGTGACCAACTCAGTGTGCAAAGTGGACTTTTCTGCTTCTGTGTATTTCTTTTGGGTTTTTATTACTCTTTTCTCTCTGTCCTTACGGCACAGCCTAACATCAAGAAAATTACTTTGCCTATCCTCAGACAGAATGCAGGATCCAAGAATGCCTTTGTTAATGTTTGATGTATCAGAAAGCCAGTGCAGTAGTGATTCCCAAACCACATCCAGTTTCTTCCCAGTTTCGGTGCGTTGTGTTTCTGCTCATATTTCCAGTGTGTACTCATGTCTGGTTTTCTCAGAGACTCAGTAGTATAGAAAGAGACAGCATTCTGTCCTCCCGCCTTGTTGTCTGGAGCAAAGGGAAAGAACCTGTGATGCTGTAAGTTACTAGCCTGGGATTTTGGAATGTCATCGGGCTGATGACTTCTCTGTCCTACAGCTATGTACATTTAAGCAAGATGTTTATTAGAGAAACTTACAGGGTTTCTAAGGAGTGGCTGGAAGAAACGTATGGCCAAGAGAGATGTTTTGAGTTTACACAACATTCTGCATGTGAAAACTTGGAAATGTGCAGACTGAAGAGCCAAAGATCTATTTTTTCCCTCTGTTTATTCTCTAGAAGAAGCTTGGATACTAAAGTGTCTGTAAGTAGGGTGTCTTTTAGCTTTGATGTAGGGTAGAGAAGAGCCTCTGTCTCATATCCTAGCAGGACATTCTTTTTCCTAAGGAATTGAAATTTTGATCATGCATCTTGCTTTGGAGGAAGATTATATCTATCTATGACTATATGTGTGTGTGTGCGCACATGTGTGGGTATATAAAATATACAGATATCTATATATCTGTATAGAAAAATACAGATTGGGGGTTATTTTGCTTGTTACGCACATTTGTGTGAAAATTTTGTGATCTGTTTGCAACTTCTTGGGCATACTGCTTTTCTTAACTAGCAGAGTAATTCTCTCCTACAAAATTGTACTGGAATAATAACTATGCAAGGGAAAGAAATGAAGACAGCTGTTTGGTTGTTGAAATTCTGAACTGTGCTGATACAAGTCTTAACAAAATGCATGAAAGAATTCATCAGTCTGTGCTTTGTGTTGAGCAGTAAAGCACTAGAAAATAAATAGGCTTTTAGCTCTGAATTTTTAATAGCATCAGGCTCTCCTAAATCAGCTTCTAACACACTTCTGATCTGAGCCAAAATATGTGGTAGGTGGTATTTTGGGTCCATTTATTTCTGTTTTGTCAACTGCTTCAGCGCTACATAGAGTGAAGGACTAACCACTGTTTGATGACGAGAAAAGCAAACAGGGGGATGGGTCTGTGAAGTCAGGCTACATGCTCTGCAGCAAGTGAGGTAGTTACTCTTCAGTGGCCACAGAATTGCACTATCTCCCTTGTTTACCTTTGCTGTTTTCCATGGAACAGGAATGGCTGCTCCTCCTCACCCTCTAACAGGTATGAGGCATAATCTGTTCCTTGGATATCTGGTCTGTTCAGATCTAAAGCACTGGTAACTCAGTCAGATGCCAGGTGAAAGGGAAACTGCACACCTGACTAATTTGCTGATAAAGAGATAGAGGTCCTCCTTGCTGTTGTAATTCTGAATTATTTTTTTCTTTCTTTCCTTTTTCTTTTTTTTTCTTTCTTTTTTTTTTTTTTTTTTAACTGGGCAGATACTTAGTTCTGCTGCTCCTTCTCATTGTAACCTGCTGCAGTGGGCTGTGTCCTGCTGTGGGCCACATGCTATGTCCAGTCCCCCTCCTGGGGCAGGTGCTTCTGTTGACAAGTGATCATAGGACAGCAGTCTCACCTGAAAGAGATAGCATCAGGGAAAATCAGAAATTTCTGGAATTGACTGTGAAATAGCAGCAAACTCGGAAATGAGGCATAGTATTGAAAGTTTCTGTGTAATTACTGGTTTCTTTCTTCAGACACACTTAGTACTGAAACAGTTAATAGAACTGAAACACTTCTAAAGACGTGAAAAAACTGAATAATTTTCGTTGTTTCGTTGCTGATCCTTCACTTCTTTACTACTTTCAGTATTTCAGTTAGCTTTCTGTGACCTCGAATGAAATAACTCACTGGTGCTTCAGAGAAACTTTTACAATATTGCAACAGGTAATTTTTATTTCTGTTAGTGGTTTCTGGAGGACACGGTATTTTGTGATATAATTGAGGACTAGGAAGTGGATATTTGTGTGACCTCTCTGTGTCTGCCATGGAAACAAAAAACTACAAACCCACAAATTCTCACGATGTTTCAGAGCTGTATTTTGTACAAATGTAAACCAGACCCTGGGCATGTGCTATCCAGTATTCCAGCCCTGAACACTGTGGATACAAGCCTATGCAAACTAGTTGGGTTCTTGCATCCTTGAACTCTGTGAAATGTCTGGATAAGGATTCATCTATCAGGTGATACAGAATTAATGATGATGTTAGTGTAAGACAAGTGGAACAAAAAAGGCTGGCTCTTACACTACTCAGGGAATGCTGTCGTTGGAGGGAGTAGGGCTCTTATGTGGTCAGTCCCATAAAGCTGTGTTGGCTGACACTATTTCCCATTTTGCTGCTAGGCTGGTGTGAGCAGAACAAACTGTCCCATTGCCATTTTTAATTAAAATAATTTTTCAATGTAATTGAAGCTTTGGTTCTTTGAAGATGCAAATGACAGCCTGGTGGCTGTAGATGCTACGAAGGTTGTGCAGGAAATTAGAAAGACAGTGGAAGAGGAGAGAGGGTCACCTTAGTACAAGCATATGGAAAGGATGGAATGGATAAAGAAAAATGGAGAACAGCCACTGCCTATTTTGTTGTGCAAGAAGCAGGAGTTTTAATTAAGAAGAAGAAAGGAGCATATTCAAAATTGAGTAGTGAAAGCAGGTTTTCAGACTCAGAGTAATTAAACAGGATTTCATGTTTGTTTCATGGAATTCATTCCTGTCCTGAGGCAGTATGTCAGCAGTAATTTGTAATTAAAGAGATTGTTTCATTTACTTGGGCAATCAGGTATCTGGTATTGTGTTGATAAGTGGATTGTGTCCATCGTTTGCTTAGAAGACTGTTTTGAAGACTAATGTGAAGTCTGAAGTGTCACGTGCTGAAACTGGAGCACAGAGGTAAGGAAGGCAAAAGCCTTGTGAACAAATGGTATTTTGTGACATGAAGGGCAAGTAAGGAGTAGAGGCTCACGTGTTGGCAGAGTCAGATTTGTGAGGCAGCTTGTGGAGGGAGGACATAGGTGTTCAGTGAAATGTGAAGGGAGTTGGAGTCTGTGACATTGTTCCAGAACAGGGAAGATGTGACTTTGCTGAGTGCAAGAAGTGTTTGTTATAGCTATAGGCGGTAGGGAAGTTGAGAAAGGAGACTCTGATTGCTGGCAAGTGGTAACTGAAGTGCAGAGTAACAAAGATGATCTGGCAATTGTTATTGTAGTAAGCATGTAAAATACTGCAGTTTTACCATAGTACTGTAAGAATTCCGTCGAGACTCTGGAGTTGATACACTCGAGGACCTATTACTCTTTTGAGAGTATTATGTCTAGTAACATCACTGAAAAGGAAGAGAGATGTGCTTGAATGCAAGGCCCCTATAGAAGGTGAAAATGAATGAGGCATTTGTACTGAGACTCATGTCAGGGAAACCAGAGCTGTGCAACAAGGCCTGGAGTTACGTTTGAGTATGTAGAAGCCAAGACAGAAATCCTGATCTTGTACATCAGGGTGAAATGTTACTCCACAAGAGTAGCACTCAATAGCTCTGTATGTTACTAATTCCTTTGTCTGCTACTCTCTAAGCCGTATATGAAGTCAGTGCAGAAAAGTATTGATGAAGCTTTTTATTTTGTGTAAATATATGGTTTTGTGTGATGTCATTCAGCGCTGGTTCACTCATGGCTTCCCTGCTACAAGAGAAAGAGGGTAAGACAGTACTGGTTGCCTTGAGTTACATAATTCATAGTAATTTGTGGCTTGAGTCCCTGGACATACAAATAAGTCAACAGCTGGCAAGTTGTCCTAATATTAAAGTTGAGAGAACACAGTACAACCACTGACAGCAATTTTAGTTCTTCTCTAACACTTGTTCTCTGGTAAATCAGTACTAAACATCTTCCATGTGCCTCCTCTCTGACACACAGCTTGCCCAGCACTCACACTTCCACAGGCAGACTCTGGGCAATCAAGCCTAGCTGCTGCACCGTGGTTTGCTGTGAGCTTATGCCTTCAGCTTTGCCTCTTGGAACATCTGTATTAGACATACTTGCACAGGCTGGCTCAAGCTGTAGTTCAGCAGCACAGGCTACCATTGTAGAGCTAATAAGCAGTAAAGGCCACCTGTCTGAGCTCTGCATCCTTGCCCTCCAATTTGCCCTGCCAGACCCTACAGACAGCTGGCTGTACAGCTGTTTCGTAGGGCAACCCACTGTACTCCCTGCGGTTAAAGGTTACCCTGCATGCAAACATAGGGTGCTCATCAGTCAGATTTTCCCACTGTGGGTCATAAGCTTGCTGGAGCTCTGTTTCTTGTGGTTGTGGAGAGTGTGTATGCACTCAAGTAACAGAAGGGAAGCCAGGGAAGCATGGGCAGTACTTGCATCCATGGTGAAAGCTCAGGTGTTGATGTGATGGAGGAGAGAAGCGGGGGAAGTAGCTACAGCCACCTGGCCCCTCCTGATGTGACAGGGTGGGAGCACATGGTGCAGTGGAGCAGGGTGTGGGGTGCCATGTGGTCCTCTGAGTGCACCTCTTCCTTCTGCCAGCTCTAATGCAAGGGCTTAGATTAACACAGGCCGAGTAAATGAATACTTTTCTACTGAACAGCTGCACCTGTGGCTCTGTTTATACCCTTTATCGCATTCTTCCTGTCATTATTTTTTTAATATTGAATAGTAAAACACTGGGTCTGGGCCTGCTCTTGTTGCCCTGCTATCCTGCTGCATTAGAAAGCTGCATCATCTGGAGAAGGGGAAGATGGTAGTAGCTTTCTTGCAGCTCCATAGTATGCTGCTTAAGAGGCTCCAGTTAGCTCAGGGCTGGTAGCAAACAGACCCCAGCATTGGGCAAGGTTGGCAGCTTCCCTCGTGATTCCTTTCCTACCGTATCTGCCATACCCACATATGAATCTAGTCTTTGATCACTGCTTTGTCTTTTTAAGCTGGGCCTCAGGACTTCTCACTGCCCAAACACGGTATTAGGGGGAAATTGCAACACTGGTTAAATGTCAGGAGTTGTCAGCCCTCTTTCCATGCTGTTCTGCTGGAGCAGACAGGCAAAGATGTCCATGCCATGTCCTCATAATATGCTCACCCTAGTTTTAGACTTTAGTGCTTTAAGCACTTACTATTTTGCATCTTAGGAAATTCCCTCTTCCCTCAAATTGGATTACTTAAAGCTCTAAATTCCCTGCCCTTACTGCCTTCTGTGACACAGTTTGTAGTACAATTAATAAATTTAAATTAACTCATGTGCTCATCCTGCAAAGACACCATCACTTAACATTATCACTGTACATTAAGCAAGGTTGTAATTAACTAGGTTTCCATTCTCTTGTGGGTTTTATGTGCTCACCATTATTTTATATTATGGAAATTAAATAATTCTTCCCTAAGTTCTAGTTAATGTGAACATAAATCCAAAATTACAGTCACAATATAACAATTTAGGCAAGTAAAGGAAAAATGCAGACTGCAGTAGCTGCATTCTTGTGTTCCATGTACCTTAAATTGTCTAGTTCTTGATTGTGGAAGAGATGAGCTGCCGCCTTCAGTCAGCCTCAGCTTTAAATGAAGTTGACGAACACTGGAGACAAACAGCTTGAAAGGGAAGGAATATGGAGACAGAGCTGTGGTTTTTCAAAAGAGCCACAGGAGATGTATGGCCAAGAAAGCAAGAATTCGGACTGGGATCAGAATCATTTAGGTTGGAAAAGACCTCCAGGACTACTGAGTCCAACCTTTGACCAGTCACCACCTTGTCAACTAGACCATGGCACTAAATGCCAGGTCCAGTTGTTTCTTGAACACTCCCAGGGATGCTGACTCCACCACTTCCCTGGGCAGTCCATTCCAATGCTGAACAACCCTTTCCATGAAGAAATTCTTCCTGATGGACAACGTGAACCTCTCCTGGCACATCTTGGAGCCATTTCCTCTTGAAATGTAACGGACTTGAAGACTACTTTTTAAGCTTAGTAGATGGCATTCACAGGGCTTAAAAACTGACTCTTGATAGTTTGGGAAGGATATTTTGCAAATGTAGCACAGGAATTTCTTCAAATTTATCACTCTTGTTCTTTGGCATTGGGCATTGGGCTGTGTTTCTACCATTTTTTAGTGTGTTTCAGGTACTGATCTCTTGTTCTCTTGTTTAAAAATATTTCATTGCTGCCAAAATTTAACGGCTTTATTAATTTCTCTGTAATGAAACTTTCCAATAATAACACCATTCTTGCCCAAGCAGAATAACAAATAGTGTAAAATAGTTCTTATCTATTAAAAGTGAAGGTTGCATCGCTTTCTCAGATCTGTAATGGTGCTTGGCAGTTCTTTATTTCGTCTATGATGCTGGATTTAAAAGCTCAGCAGAAAAGGGGTAAGACAGCAAAAACGTTTCTCTTCCTTGCTTTCACAACATGTTCTGCTCTTTTCATTGGTTTTATCCTGTGCGTTTGATGTTTGCTTCCTGTATGTGCCTTAGTGGTTACTTATACAGTTTTTTACCTTGTGCTTTTTACCTCCTTACTGCTTTGTCTTTTTCTGTTTCTCAGATGGTAATTTTGTTGCTAATCCAAACTAAACTTCTGTTTGACCTATTATGTATTTTTAGTATGAAAGGCACACGAGCAATGTTCACTTAGGCTGTAGTAACTTTATGAAACGCATTATATTTATTCATGAGGTGTTACGTTCAAATTCAGAACAAATTCTTCATTCATGTAGATGGATTTTGGAGTCTTCTGTAAGTGCAGATATCAACCAAGTTCTACTCTCATTTTCATTTAAAAAAGATAAACATGAACAAAATGCTGCTTTAGATGCATTCTTACTCCCATTTTTGCTGTCTTCAGAGTTGTTCTGTATGTGTAGCACTAGAAAATAAATGGTGTTTGCCAAATTCACACTGAATCCATACAGATTTGGTCCAACAGGGCTGCCTTTTGCAGCAGGTTGTTCTCTTCCACAGGATACTGCAAACTGTACAGACTGAGTAGTCCAAAATTATTTGGTATCTTTTCCTATTTCCAGTCTATACCAAAAGAAAGAAACTTGAATATGACTTGTCCTCTATAGGTTGCTAGTCACAGTCAGGCTCTATGAAAATACCTTGGTCACTGAAGAGTTAAGTGGCAGTAAGATTTTATTATATACACAGCAATGAACGAATTGGCATGCAAATCCTTACTTCTCTATTCTCTCTTGAATTTACATTGTATCACAGTTTTGTTGCATATTTGATTGCTTTTCATTTTATAGATACATGGACTGTGCCTCTTCACAGAGTTAAGAGAATTACCTTCCACATTGTTTAGCATTTTTCACTTACATGTAACTAGGCGAATAACCACACTGTTTTCTGTGTAAGTTGTCTACCAATGGAAAGGGGCTTGCAGTGGCCTGTAGCTGACTATGTGTAGTGGTGGGGTCTCTGCAAGAACATGTACATGATGCTGGTAGAGGTGAGATGCGAGACAGGTCGGTTCGCCCATAAAGGCTGTTGGACTCCAGGCTGCTCTCT